>WURT03066314.1:0-13638 GCA_009936505.3 Holothuria glaberrima
AAAGGGCATCTAAGGCTGGCAGATACCTGTATGGGTCCTCCCGGAAGCTCTGGATCAATTACATAAAATGGGGCAATACCATAGTGCTTACAGTGGCATAGCCAGGATTTTTCTAACTGTTCGCCTTGCAGTATGTTGTGTGATCGCCGGCTTGAGGGATGGGTCTTAGTGGAGGGGTGATTGAAAAGTTTTGAAAAATTAGGTGTACTTACATAAAATCTGGTGCCACATATGATACCTTGGAAGTAACAATTTTCTGTTAAAAGTTTTAATTACTTTAGGTACTGAAAAAAACCGGTATCAGTTAGGAGGGCCCGTGGCCCATGCCCCCCCCCCCCTAAATATGCCACTGTATGCTCATTACCTGGCATCCAAATGATGATATAGAGTACGATGCCGAGCACTTTACAACTATCGTATTTTGTCAATAATTTTGAACGAGAATCCAGAAGAACAGCTTCAAGCAATGGGGAATGTGCTGGAGGGAGAGGTGCAGAAAGGTAATATTAGACATCCCTGATAGGTATAGCAGAAGGAGTGAAGGACTAACAAGAGCGGTTCAGAATGCTTTTTCGTCGTAATTGTCACCATCTATACCGATAACGGCTGCACGCGAAGCGCTCGGAAAAAAATTCTGAAAACTGTATTACGGCAGATACCTACTTTCAAATTCCAATCTTTCACATCATGCTACAAATTAGATTGAAAGATCCCATATTGAAGCAAGACCCCTAAAGATGTTTGGAGGGAGATGAATCCGTTTTTTTTTTAAATTGTTGTGATCACCATGTATTATAACCTTCATAATGTTCATGAGATGGAATTTCAAACCGTGGCGCATGTGCGCGCAGCACGCCGAAACTTTTCATTAAATAAGATTTCCGTGAAAGAATCTGCAGTCAGAATATGCACAGTGACTGAATATGCATCAAGACGCTTTCATTTACCGAAAACATATATGTCACTCAAAAAGCCAGTCTTTTACCTACTAATTCGTAAACAGCTTTGGATTTTTGCTGCTGTGCTTCTCTGGAGTTGCTATCGAAAGATACTGATAATAAGAACAACATTGTGGTAAGGTTTAAAGCGCGCAGAGCGCGCGAAAATTTTGATAGTTTGCGAAGGATTTGCGAAAATTCTGATAGTTTGAGAAACATTTGTGACAGAAGATGATTACAATGGATCCATCACTCGGTCGAAAACACCTCACCCTACCCCCTACAGAAATCTATAGCTTAAACGTCTTTTTGGATCATTTAAAAAATTTCCTCTTTTCTCGCCTCTCTTTTTCTTTTCTTTCTTCATTTTTTCTCCCCTTTTTCGCCTTTTTTTTTATTTTTCCTCATTTTTCAATGGGGGGAGCATGGCCTGCTGGGCCCCCTGGATAGGCCGGTGCTTCATTGCAAGCTAATAAATAGCTAAACACTGTTTTTTTAAATACATTTATTACATTTTTACATGTTAAAGGCTTTCAATTGTAGTATTTTGAAATGATTAAAGCACAAACTCTCTTAAAAGAGGCATTACTGTGTACTATTTACTTTTGCCGTGTCATTATTTTTCAATACGTCCACGAGCGTGTACAAACTTTCCTTCAGACTCACCCACACTCTAAAAGGGCAGTTTTAATTAAGAAATTAGTATACTTTTTCGAAAATATAGATATAGAAAAAACTTTCGTTTTGAAACCTTTTACTTAGAGGGGAAACTCTGTGATAGAGCTGAACGTTTTTTGTCCTTTGGCTGTAATAAATGGAATATTCTTATGCTTGGCTTTCATGAATACAACTTAATAACCATACGTGTCCCATGGTCTTTTTTTTTTTAACAAGTACACAAGTACACATAACTTTTAGATAAAATTAAAAATGTTAATGGAGGTGTATCATGCAATTTTGTGGCCTATTAAATAGCTTTCACCGTTATTTAACACATAGTATAGTTGTGCAAGCATTCCTTACCCTGCAGTAAAGAAATACGACAAATTTTAATTGTATTTTGCTAACTTTCGTGTATATCTGACCAACTGACTTAATGACCAACTTACGCAAATATCAGCAAGACATCGTAATTTCCATCTTCTTGAGCGATTTCTAGATACTTTAAGGATTAGGTTTGTGCAAAAGGTCAAGAAGTGATACAGCGACACTTGGTTGTCGACCACAAGTCCACACTATGTCATAATAAATAAATGAATGAATGAACGAAAGAACGAATAAACGAACGAACGAAAACGAACGAACGAACGAACGAATGGATGGATGGATGGATGAATGAATGAATGAATGAATGAATGAATGAATGAATGAATGAATGAATGAATGAATGAATGAATGGATAAATAAATATTGCATACACTGTTAAAAATGTACTAGGTATTATAACTGAACAATAAATAAAAACTTAAAATAAAGAATACAGAGGAGAGCTGTCCTTTGGGTTCAAACATTGACAGCAATTTTTCTGTATTCTCTTTGCATATTCTTATAACTATCTTTATCAAACTATCCAAGCGTAGCGCCACCATCACCAAGAAAATTTCGGCTGAAATGCCTCCCAGATCGCTAAAAAGGCACTTCCCAGGCCTTGTAAGATGCGTCTTTTCTATTTTAAGTTACTAGCGATACCATAAAAACCATTAAAACATACACAAATATGCTCAAGGGGGTGCCCCCCCCTTGGCCACGCGCCTGCTGTGACCAAAGCAACGCAGGGACAGTCACACGAGGGTCGTAGGGTTATATGCCAGACTGTGATGGTACTGTGTGTACTACCGGACCGTAGGTTCCCCACCTTTGCCTTACTATTAAACGTATGAACATTCTAACACCGAAAAATATGTATGAACTTCTGAGCTGTGCCTCATGAGAGGAGCTTGTCGACTCACGCGACCTGCGGCCCGTGAATGAATTATAACTATCAAAGCGGCACTTCCGGGGACAAAGGCTCCCACCCCTGATTTAGAATCTCTCATAATGTATGACACCTCCTTGTAGACGGACTGTTATGTTTCAAATTCAACTATCTATATATTTATTAATGATAAAATTGATTCAGAGCTTGAAAACCGTTTATGTTCCAACAGATAAGTGAACACTTACTTATATAAATCTTGTTGATCAATTGAGTTTTTAACTAACTTAACCAATAAGTGAACACGTACTTTTATTAGGTTTGTTGATCAAATGTTTTTTAGACTATACTTGATGATATGTAAGACTGTAATAAACAAAATGACGATTAATTACTTCAAATGGTTTTAATGTCAACATCCAAGAGTACATAGATGTTTTCCGTCTACTTTTCTCAGCAAACGAAAATGTGCTAGGTACTTAACGATTTAGTGAAATGCTGATACACATACTTATTGCAAAGATACAGACTATTGACAAAGTTCAAATGTAGTGACAAATCTCCTTTTGTTGCATTTCAAGCACCTTTGAAGACGTTTGGATCATACCTGTTACAAAAAATAGGTACAGCAAGGAGAAATTCTCCTTGAATTTCACACTTCCCTCACAAAATATTGTCACATGATCAAAATAGGCCATTTATGAAACAGAATGACGGGGCATACTAACTTTGATTGGGGTGACTGCATTTTCCCTTTCAGTGGAACGCAACTGACTGTACAACTTATTGATGTTGGAGCTATAGTATTTGAACAAATTTTAATAAAAGGGCATCATCAACTGTATTTAGAAATGTAGGGCAATTTCGCAATATTCTGGGACATTTTTTGGCTTCATATTTTTACCTACGATTTTTGATAAAAAAGTTTAGAGGGGTTAAAAGTGTTCCGTCCGATTAACCCAAATACTAGTGGTTATGTCTTATTTGCCTACAAGCAAATATTACAGTTGTTTTGCCAGAATATTAAAGGTGCTCCGAACTCCCTGACCAAATTATTGAAGAGGGCTGTGTCTCACTCGCACACCGAGTAAGCAAATATCACTGCGGCTTATCAACTTTACAGAAAGAATGAAGACCCTGTGTCCCGTTCCTAACAAAAGTATAGACATTGTCTTCTACATGTCTACGAATATCTTGGTAATCGTCGATAATGGACTCTGGTAAGTGTGTGCGCGAAGCGCGCTTGAAAATCTCTTTTCACGGCCCCTGAGTTTTTGAGAGTCCAATAACCACACAAATTTAAATATCACCAAATGTCACGGTTTTCCGAAATATGATAGGTCTTTCTGTAACATATGGTCTTGTGATTTTCACCTTTGTTCACTCCCGGTTGTTTTATATGCACTTACGAATCACATGCAAATACAGCCTTGTCCAAGTCAGTGACCTGTAAATAGGATACAGATCCGATCCTAACTTAATATTTAAACCACGCGTCTGGAGTCTTTACACTTCGGTCCTCTTCAGCGAAGTTATCCGAAGGGACTTCGTCACAAACTAGCATATAACAGTAAATCTTACGGTCAGTAACCAAATATTCTGGGACGAAGGCTGTTCGTCCTCTTCAACCACATAATTTCGGGCGCCATGTCTCCACGCCCCCATGTTTGGCGCCCTTGCAGTTAATCATATCGGATGTGGCGATATGCGCGTGTTGATAGAGTAGTAGGATAAAGGTGAAGATAGGTGTTTATCCTGGACTCGTATCCTCTCAGATTTTACCATACGGTCAATTATAAAATTTTAGTCGAAATGGAGAAAGAAACTAAGGTTAATTATACCTTTCGATTACACTACAGGGTGATAGATATTCCATCAAATTGTATAGCTTTTACTTCGACATCTCATTTAAGTTATAACCCATGCCGAACTGAAGAACAGTTAAGTGTACCTGTAATTTGCCTTATTTATGTAATCAAAGATCGAGAACGATACTTGCAATGAAAAGAAGAGATTTACAAGATGAAGTTATGGTAGGCCTATGTATGTTTCAGAAGAAGCATAATCCCCCCTCCTCGAGTACCCCTCCCCATCTCCGAGTATCCTTGAGCTGTACGTTGAAATGCGATATTGACTACAGCTAGATACCGCTGCCTCCGCATTCATTACCGGCTGTGTTCCTTGATGTACCAAACTGAGGAAAACGCCGTGAAGCCATCATTCAACGTTTAAGCCGACTTGCATACAGTGCGCGTAAATTGAAGTTTAGAAGACTAACACATACGCCACTCAGAGTGTCAGACCAGCGTAGTACTGTTTGGAAGGATATACAACAACCAAATCTGCCAGACATAATGGACTTGAAATTGCGATTGAATCCTTTTCAGATGTCTTAACTTTAATGACACTTCTCTTTGTTCCTTTGTATAGTCTTTTTTTGACTTAACCTTGCTAAAGATGATCTGCTCTTTTCATTTCAAAGTAATTCTGAAAAATCGCAATTATTTGACATGCTTTGAATTGGGGTACGTTGTCGACAAATATCAACTTAAGATCTTTTGTTAACCGACTGTATGTGTACTTAATCTACCCCTTTGTGTGACTACGGTTTTGGTAGTAATCTCTTTTGAATATAGAAGCCAAGAGGAATCATTCAACCAAGTCTATAGAAATGATATTTATGACTGTGGCGAATAGCGACGAAACTTAATATATCGATTTGGGGTGAGTTTAATGTAAAGGTGTTTCATATCGGCAAAGCGTCACTAATTGTTGTGGAGCTTGGTATTGCGATACACTTTTTGATAAGGAAAGCAAGATTATCATCGGGAATGAAGTTTGCTCCGAAGGGTCTTAACAATGTTTTGTCGCCTTCCTAGCACTGGCCTTCCCAAACAAGTCGGTCACTTGCGTCTGCTGGAGGATTTTCTTTTGGCTTCCGTGTGGACAATTTGGTTAACTAATGCATGAGATCCGTAGTAAGGAAGGTATAGTTGCCGCAGTAAGATGTTATAACCGAAAGTATGGATGCCAACGTTAGGTTACTCTATAAAACAAACCTACGCTCCACGTGTCAGCTGTTTAGGCCTACAAATAAGATAGCAACTAAACCAGCGTCTTCATACACATGTCGGCTGTCATTTCAAGACCATCCTTTTAGATATAAACCATACTTCTGTTTTTACTTTTCCTTGCAACTAATGAAAGTTTGAGCAACTTGGTAGCCTACTTCTGAAAACGAATACATCGACCGCAAACGGATGTAAATGAGTCTTAAAATTCATTTTGTATTTGAGTTTAAGTTTTTGAGTCTAATAATTATATGAACTTACTATCAAGAAAAATATCTACTAAAGGAATTGGGTCAAAAATCTACTTTTTTTACATTATTTATTTTCCATTAGCTTGTCCGGTGGACCATTATTGGTATATGAATACATGTGTAGCCCGTACTGCCTTCCCTTGTGTCAACGGTGGTGTACCCAAAAATGCTGCAGATGGTTGTTCCTGTCCACCTTATTTTGGAGTTCAGACTTGTTCCTTTCGTATGTACTTAAATTACATATTACATAAAACGATCAGTTCATAATTGTCTACAGTTGTAATTATCACAATGATGACAATGAATTCTCACTGGCGTACCCAACATTTCTCTCAAGGGGAGGGGGAATGCCGCTTGCCGCCATTTCACATAGCAATTATATACGTACAAGCCACACTAAATATGCCCTAAACAGTATGTTGTGTGATCCTGGCCTGGGGAAGGGGTTTAAGGGTAGGGGTGTCCCCCTCCCCTTTTGAAAAGTTTTGAAAACTGAAGTATCCTTACATGCAATCTGCCACATATGCTACCTTTTGAAGTAAAATTTGTGTTAAAAAATTTACGTAATTTTAGGAACTAAAAAATGGCATCAGTGAAGGGCCCCCGCATGGCCCTTTTCTCCCTGTGTACGTCACTGTAATGAATCATCGAGTTCACAGTTTGACTTAAGTCTGTAAGTGTCTGAATCAAAGGAAACATCAGCCTTGTAGGATCCAGTCTTAAAGGAAACATCGTCTAAACGCTGCATACTCTAACAAGGGACGGGAAAAGGCGGTAGATATGATTCGTGGTAAGGCTTTTCAATCCAGAATACGATACTGAGTTTAAGTCCGAAAAAATGATTTCTAAATAAGGGCGAGACACGTCTCGCAAACTCGGTTCTTGTAAAATACATGTTGTCTTCAAACACTGCTAAAAGCAGTAACCCAACCTCGGGCAATTATATCCAAACTTTGGTCAAAAGTGATCACAAATGTTTGGCAACGAAAGTAATATGACTTCGTTATCGAATTTACTCAGCATGTAATGCTTTCTCCATTGCCTTCAATTGCAAAATCGTAACAAGCCCAATGTTTTACTGATGACTCAACTGTGAAGGCAGGGGTGGACCTAGAGGGAAGGTCGGCGATGTCCGAACCCCCCCCCCTCAAATATCCAAATTTTTCAAGAATATCTTTTCGCGGGTACGTCTGAATGTCCTAATCATGAGATATCAAATTAATCTTTACATGCAACTTACATGCCTGTGATTCCAGTCTTAGAATGTATGTAGCACAAATTTCGTTGATTTTCTATGCTCCGACTTATGATGGTGCTCCCCTAAGATCGTGGCAGTGTCTTCGACCCTCCCCCACCCCGCCTCTTCCATGTCAGGAAGAAGGTACGACAGTGACAGAAACGTGTCATCAAATCAAGGCACTCCCAACTATGAGTCCATTGTGCATCTAAGCCACCTTACGTGAACAAAATTTTCTCAAGGAGCTTGATGTCCTCCCTGCCCTTAGACGACAATCTCTTTCCTTGCACACAGCCAAAAAAGTACAAATACCTCGAATATTGCTTACGACTCTAAAAAAATTACCAGTTTAAAGTTATTTCAAAGATGGAACCATGTTCATTTTAAGCCACATTGCATAAATGCCACCTTCCCCTTAGAACTTATCCAATGCCGCAACCCTGCACGGGATGACAAAGGCAGGATTTGTCTATTAAGATTTATCTTAATCAGGTGACTGGATCCCCACCCACCCATGGATTTCGCTATGGCCCTGGAAGTGCAGCACTTTCAGTGTGACAAACGGCTGCCGATCTTTCACGAAAGAAGAGATTGTGAGTACACGGTTCTCTTGTTTTGAGAAGTTTCTTGGTGTTTACATTCAATTTGTCAATATGTTTAAAGCTATATAATCGGTGTCTTTCGTAAATGAGAGCTAAAAGTTGGGGATTTTTCCCTTTTCATGTTGGATTCCCTTTAAGTACCTATACCTATATATTCTGTAATTCACCAGTGTGTTTTACAATGGTATAACTTAAATTTTCACTATCAGTGGCGTATTTCGGGCATGACTATTGGGCCATGCCCTACCCCCTCACTGATGCCGATATCCTTTTAGTGATGCCGATATTTTTTAGTAACATAAGTAAAAAAAATTGAAGACGAATTTTACTTAAAAGGAAGCATATGGCACCAGATTGCATGTAAGGACACCTATTTTTTCATTGATTATTACCATTATTATTGTAAGGACTTCCCCGAAATTGATAACCAGTGTGGAAGGATAATAACACGGCAAGTGATTGAATGTAATTGGCATGCGATCATTACGTTGTAATATGCGTCTTTATGATATGTACAGAAACGTATTGGACGAGCGAAAATTGTTGGTCACGTTTTTCGGGCAGGTTGTTACACCCCCCCCCCCAATCCAACTGGGCACCTACGCCCATGGCGACTGTATATATATTCTTATTATTCATGTATATATATATATATATATATATATATTAATGGTAAGGGATTATCGAACCTAGAGGCAGAAAATAAGTTAGCGGCTCTGTTTTGAAATGACTGCAGACGGTTGAGGTCTTTCTAAAGTTTCAATAACAACATGGGGTTCGAGTACACCGTTACTGAAATATTTACGTGTTTTTTCAGCTCTGATTTGGTCATTTGTACATAGGTTCGTCTCTTGTAAGCAATACTTTCTGCAAGTAATACGTCTGTATTTGTGACAAAATTCTTCAATGATATGATCAGTATTATCGTTATTGGGTACCCTTCTTGATTACAAAGGTTGATATTTCGGATGAGATATTCGCCCTGGGCTACGCGTTCACTGGTCCCTCTCCGAAACTTTTCTGTAACCACCTGGTAGGTGGACACAACAAATGTCGAAGCCTTTTCTTCTGTCTTGGGGATCGTTTTGGTTGTAAGTGCTTCCCAGGATGGTACGGAAACAACTGCGATCGTAAGAACAATAATCCCCAATACCTCCCCTTTTGGTCAGGCCCATAGCCAGACTAGGTATTGAAGGGGTAGAAATGTCTTCGGGGGGTTTTAATTTTTTAGCGGGCGAGATGTGTAAAAATGTTTTTAGCAAATGGCTAGTTAACTTTAAATTTTGAGGGTGCAAAAATATGCTAGGGAGATTAGTCTGCCCCTGCCCCTGTCCTGGCTACGGGGTTGCTTCTGGACCACCATGCAATGGATCAGTGGGGTAAAGTCAGCAGTCCTCTCCCTTAATATCATCTTTGATGAATACTTTCTTGCTAAAACGTCCAATGGCCTCCAGAGTGAGTTATTTGCTTGCAGTGGTATATATATATATGTATATATATATATATATATAGTATGCAGAATTTTTCAAAGTTCCAGTGGTCAAAATCTTGTATTAAACCTTCAGTTCGTTCCACTGGGAAGAGAAATGAGAAAAGAAAATGTACATTTGCGGGTAGATTTAAAACATCGCAATGTGTAACATTTCTCGATTTGCCAAGACGGTGTGACATTAGTTGTGATTTCATTCACAAGTTAACGTACGTATGAAAGTACAGGTGTAGAAGTGTAACTTCCCTTATTTAATTTAATCAGTTCCTATGGTAACTATGTATGGGAACAAGAAATACTTACCATGCCAAAATGCTGCCAAACGGTGAAGGGAGCGCTGGTTGTGCAAAGAAGGAAGGGTGTTGACCACGGTTGTTGATTATGTATCTGGAATCGGATGTGTAATAGCTTCAACCGAATTAGGAATGGAGTAGTCCGAACGCTGAATAAAGTTGTCCTAGGGCGGTAGCCAGAAATTTTGACATGGGGGGGGGGCGAGGAAGATTATTTTTTTAGCCAGTGGTGCCACCAGATGACGACAGTTTGTGGGTCCCACAGGGGATGATATCTCAAGCCCACCACATGTAGCCTAAAGAAATCGGCTATACTTTTGCACATGCGCCCGAAGAAGGCGAAAATACCCTTGCCTAGTGGCAGTTTGTGGGAACCACAGGGGATGATATCTCAAGTCCACCACATATAACCTAAAGAAATCGGCTATACTTTTGCACATGCCCCAGAAACGCGCGAAAATACCCTTGCCTTGTAGCAAGTTTCCCCTCCTCTGGCTATGCAGAAACGTGGAAAGTCTCCACAAGGGAAGGGAACAAGGCTGTGATCATGTTGATCCTTCTTCGACCCCGCAAGAGTAGGCGAAGAGTTGAGTTCTTTGCAAATGGTAAGGGTATCGTGAGCTGCCATAAGGCTTTGATGTGGTCCAGTAAAATTTTGGCGGAATTCAGCGATAGACTCAGCATTGAAAATATTTAAAGTTCTTACAAAATATGTGTACTATGACTGCGATTCTGAATTAAGAAACCTGTTAAAGGTAGGAAAGAACATTGCATCGATGCAATTTTATGTTTCTGCAGAATCACCCCCACACGGAGGAATAATAAATGTGGAACCGTTACCGTTGGGTAAAATGAAAATCAAACACATTTGAAACGGTGGGTGTTGAAACAAAACAGAAGAAAAATAAGTTTATCGTTGAATGCTTTTAAAATTTGGTTAAAATTGCTGGGAACTATGCTTACACCTGGCCGCACGGGGCACGCTCCATGTACCCCCGTGCTACTGGCCCCGGTGGTCCTGAATTAATGTCATACTCGATATGCCCAAATGAACCAATTCTTTCCAGACAGTCTACTTTGGCAAAAAGAGTGAACTATAAATCTATTAGAATAGGCTAACGGTACTCTGAAGTTTATCTTGTGATAGCTTTTCCTTTGTGTGATTTTCCAGTAACTTCATTGTTTCTACCTTTTATTCACAGCTTGCCCGAAAGGAAGGTGGGGTTTGAGCTGCTCTCTGACCTGCTCCGATGTGAACAACTGCGACCCCTTCATGGATGTCAATACCTTAATAAACTAATCTAATAATTCTAACACGTGCTGTAAACTTTAGTGCCAACATGATCCCACAGAACTGGCGGTCGTTAGATTTCGCAATCAATTGGGCAAGTTTGGCAATAAATAGAGAGATATTACACTTCAATGCTATTTTATTTTACGGGCTTCTCAAGGTCGACTAGTACTAAGCATATTCTGACTCAGGGTTTTCTTCAAAAGAACACATTTGTCAATAATATTATTGAAAAAACAGATTTTATGGAAAATTCACACTTTCCTCGATCTAAATTTTGTTAAGTTCGAGCCCACAGAACGTTACAAATGATAAAAGAAAAATAAGCAAAATATCACAAAAACTTAACACCTGTCCAACAGTTATTAAACTTACTTCTTTGTCACCACAAAATTCTGTAGTTAGCAGTTAGTTGGGAAATAAAATGGAATATTTGTAAAACCATCTGCTGGGTCAATAAAACTCAAGTGAAGGAGTCGGTGCAGCTAAGAACCCCATCATTCATGAGCTCTGCTTTATAACTAGATAGATTCTAAGCTGACGGGTTTTTTATTGGTCTTTACGACATTTACGACTGTATTCTGTGGGATCAACTTTTCATTTTGCATGATTGGTATAAAACCTCCATCAATATTATGTATATCATATTAAGGATAAGGATAATACCCACAGAACACGAACAGTTTACTTCCTACGGAAAGAGGTTTTTTTTCTTTTCTTTTTTTTCTTTCTCTCTTTTTTCAACCCTAAATAAAAATCAAAGAACAGAGAAGCAGCTCGATCGAAGAGGCTGGGCTAACGTTAGTCTTGTCCAAGACGACTGTTACTTCCTACCTATCTTCTATCTTCCTTTCGCACAAAGTGAGGGCGTATGTCAACTGAACTGTATGCCACTCTGAGGTTTTGTCCAGAACTGGTTCTGGCTGCAAGTCGCATACAGTCATATACAGCTCAGTTGACATACGCCCTCACTTTGTGAGAAGGGAAGATAGAAGATGGTGAAAAGTAACTAACGGCTTGGACAAGACTAGATTGACGTGTGACCGCACCCTCCTGTTGAAAGAAATACGAAGTGTGCACATATGCTTAAAGCGCTTGGGACCTTTACAAAAAGTGTAACTTTACAATGAGGAACTGAAGATGTTGCCTTAATCCCACCAGGTAAACAAAGAAAGTCGTTTTAAAGTGTACATATGCGTATATACGATGTTTTGCACCCGGGATGGACCCATCTCTTCACCCAGTTAGGAGGTGTCGTCGTGGGGGAGTTGTCTAAGGGGAGGGGAAAAGAAATGTTTGTTCGTTTAAGGTGGCTTGAATACAAAATGGTGCTATCTTTGGCAAAGTTTTGAACTGATGACTCACCGGTATTAAATAAGTCTCGTACTTTAGTCGTTTTTATTTTTAGTGGGTGTAAACTTGCAAGGACGACAGAAACGCGAACAGAAAAACACGTCTTCGCGCTGACGTCCGTTTGCGTTGGACGAAACCAAAATTAGTTTTCGTCCGAAACACATGTTTAGCTAAACACTTGTTTCGCGAATCAAGCAGTGCTTGTTTCGCGAAAACACGAAACGTGTTTTCTGCCTCATGTTTCGCGTCGTCCGTGTGCGTTCGGCTTAAGGGAAAATTTTTTGTTTACGTTGTTTACTTCGATGTTCGATCATATGGTGAAATATTCTCATACTTTAGTGAATTGCGGTTTTTTTTTTACACTGGTTTTTTTTTTTACACTGGGAGGATGTGGTGTCTCATTGGAAGAGTTGAAATTCCTATCTTTGACAAGTTTTTGTGTATGTAAGGTGGCTTAGATGCGAATAGCGCTTCATCTTTGCCAAAGCTTTGAACTGATTACAGGATAAGAAATAATCATTATTTAGTGATATTTTTGTGTGGTATGAGACCCATTCGGTGCTGTTACCATGAGACTGGCATGACGTCACGTGGGAGCTGTGGGGTATTACAAATTGGGGACGTGAGTATAATACTTCTACCGACTAACATCCAAATGACACAACACGGAAGCACACCAAACACTTCATAAAATCGTACTTTTATTAATTTTGAACAAGAATCAAAATGAACAGTTTCCAATGGGGAATGACCGAGAGGAGAGTAAAGATATAATAAAAGAAATAAGCTAGATAGAGCCGCAGCTTTGGCGAAAGCCCTAAAGTGCAGTTCAGTTTTTAACTATATACATATCATATATATATATATAGATAAACATATTATATATGTAAACATATATATATATATATATATATATAAACATTAAGTGAAAATCGGAAAAGCTGAAAAATCTGGCTGAGGTGAAAAGCAAAGTTGACTCCACCGGGATTCGGACTCGGGACCTCCTGCTTGCTAGTACGGACGCTCTTTTTTTTCTTTTATTGAAAGGCGAGCCCACTGGCCCACCCGTGTAAAATACGGACGCTCTAACCACTGAGCTATGAAGCCAAGATGGTTTGGCTTTTGTTCAAACACCATATGAAACACTCGCAATTCACCTCCTGAGCAGGCACCTATTTTTGGAACAGCACTAGTTCTC
>WURT03066335.1:0-13637 GCA_009936505.3 Holothuria glaberrima
ATGAAATCAATCCAAGCTTCCTAGCTTGAGATATCGTGTTAACAAGATATTCAGACTTTGACCCCTAGTGACCCCAGGTGACCTTTGACCCCTGCCAAAAATGATAGGGTTTTCCTCTTACCATGACGCATCTACATACTTAGTATGAAACCAATCCAAGTTTCCTAACTTGAGATATCATGTTAACGAGATTTTTGGATTTTAACCCCTGGTGACCCTAGATGACCATTGACCCCCACACAAAAATAATAGGGTTCTTCCTCTTACCATGACGCATCTACATATTAAGTATGAAATCAATCCAAGCTTCCTAGCTTTAGATGTAGTGTTAACAAGATATTCAGACTTTGACCCCTGGTGGACCCCAGATGACCTTTGACCCTGGTAAAAAACAATAGGGTTCTTCCTCTTACCATGACGCATCTACATACTTAGTATGAAATCAATCCAACCTTCCTAAATTGAGATATCATGTTAACAAGGTTTTTCTAGTTTGACCCCTGGTGACCCCAGATGACTTTTGACCCCTGCCAAAAACAATATTGTTCTTCCTCTTTCCATAATGCATCTACATACTCAGTATGAAATCAATCCAAGCTTCCTAACTTGAGATATTGTGTTAAGAAGATTTTTGGACTTTGACCCCTTGTGACCCCAGATGACCGTTGACCCTTGCAAACAACAATAGGGTTCTTTCTCTCCCCGTAACATATCTACATACTAAGTATGAAATCAATCCAAGCTTCCTAACTTGAGATATCATGTTGACACGATTTTTGGATTTTGACCCGTGGTGACCCTAGATGACCTTTGACCCCCACCAAAAACAATAGGGATCTTCCTCTTACCATGATGCATCTACATACAACGTATGAAACCAATCCAAGATTCCAAACTTCAGATATTGTGTTAACAAGGTTTTTGGACTTTGACCCCTGGTGACCCCAGATGACCTTTGACCCCCACCAAAAACGATAGGGTTCCTGCTCTCACCATAATGCATCTACATACCAAGTATGAAATTGATCTAAGTTTCCTAACTTGAGATATCGTGTTAACAAGGTTTTCAGAGTTTGACCTCCAGTGACCCCAGATGACTTTTGATCCCCGCCAAAAACAATAGGGTTCTTCCTCTTGATATGGGGCATCTATGTACCAAGTTTGACAATTGTCAGACTTTCCCTTCTAGAGATACCGTGTTAACGAGCAAAGTCACAAACATACACAAACACGCACACACACGAACATACATACACACGCCATCATGAATGCATAGGTTTCTCTTATCATCGAAACCAAAAATACAGTTTTGTGTTCATATTTGATCTTGGGAGTTTTGGGGAAATTTAATGTTTTCACCCTTGGAGACCCCAGAGGACTATCTTTTGAATTCTTGAAAAATTTTACTCTTTGACCTGTAGTAACCCCAGAAGAAAGGTCTTGGGAATTTTTGGAAATTTTGCTTTTGGACCTGTGGTGACCCCAGGTGACGATCTTGGAAATTCCTGGAAAATTTTGCTTTCTAACCTGTGGTGACCCAGATAAAGATCTTGGGAAATTTTACTTTTTGACCTCTGGTAACCCGAGACAACGATCTCAGGAATTCTTGAAAAGCTGCTTTTTTGACCTGTGGTGACCAAGACAATGATCTTGGGAATGTTGGGGAAATTTTCTTTTTTGAGCTGTGGTAACCCCAAATAAAAATCTTGGTTTTTAGTGTTTGCCCCTCTGTGACCCCAGATGACCATTGACCTCCACCAAAAACAACAGGGTTCTTAGCCACATCAAAACATCTGCATACTTAGTATAAAATTTATTCAAGCTACTGTACCTATCTCAAAATATCGTGTTAACCAGGTTTTCAAAGTTTGGCCGCCATGACCCCAGATGACCTTTGACCCCCCAGAAAAGCAATAGGGTTCTTTCTCTTACCATGACACATCAACATAAAAAGTATGAAATCTATCCAAGCTTCCTACCTTGAGATATCATGTTAACAAGGTTTTCAGAGTTTGACCCAGTGACCCCAAATGATCTTTGACCTTCACCAAAAACAATAACGTTCTTCATTTTACCAAAAGGCATCTACACACTAAGTAAGAAACTTATCCAAGCATCCTATCTTGAGATATGTTAACAATGTTTTCAGAATTTGACTTCCCTGACCCCAGATGACCTTTGAACCCATCAAAACAACAGGGTTCTTCCTCTTAGTATGGGGCATCTATGTACCAAGTTTGAGAACTGTCAGAGTTTCTCTTCTTGAGATATTATGTTAAGGTGCAAAGCGTCACAAACACACACACACACACACGCAGTCTTGTCAGTCTTCGTTCCGTGCACAACCAATGACATTTTCGTTTGTGCTGACCTTAACCTTGAGATTGTTGTCAACAGATGACCTATTGTTGTACAACCAATAACCAATTTTCGTCTGTTGTTTCATGTCACAAGTTGTACACCCTAGGCATGTATGCACACACACATGCCATCATGAATGCATGTTTCTCTTATTTACTGAAACCAAAAATGAAAAAAAATTAAAATATTAAGCTTCATTAAATCTTTTTATTATGCAGCACACCAAAATTAGCAATGACCTCAATACTTACAACTACCAATTCGCTCTTTTATTTCCATACAAACAATAACTTCAATACCTTCAAAAAATAAAAGAAACAAGTTTTGTCATTTTGTGTAAACTTTGACCAAATATTCACCACAAATATTAAAGCTCAAGTTACTTCCACTCTACATGAGTGGTGCACTTTCATTTCAATTTGTTTTGTAACAAGTACAGCACAAGATACTTATTAATTGAATGCTGTATTCAAGGAGGTTCTACAAGTAGAACCTCCTTGCTGTATTAAACAAAACTGAAAAAAAAAGGTCAAGAAGAGTTTAACACTGTGCACTTGAGACAAACAGACACCAGGGTTGGATCAATGATACTGTGAAGTAAGGGAAAGAAATGAATATAGAAATTCTAGGAGTGAATTATAGTCAAACTTTGATTTCAATGCTAACTGCAGACCTCAAATGTTATAATTAACTGGTCACTGGATGAAGAGTAATCTCTTTTGTCTGTGGGAGGGTGTGTGTTTACATGGAGGGAAAGGGAGATCTGTGGAGTCAAACAGGGAGTGTGTGGAAGGAGGGCCTGGTTTAGTGAAGAAGGGAGTACTTGCTAAGATCTATCTGCATATACTCTTTAGGGCTACTAGAAATGACAGGCATCCATCATTCATTATTTTCACATGAGAACAAAATATACATGGCAGAGATACAGAACAATACATACCTTTTCAAAATACAACAAGAAAGCCAAAAGGGTTTGTGATTCCTTGCCACTGAATTTTTTTTTGAGTACTTTTAACTTTCCATGGTTCCCATAGGCACAGTCTGATCACTATATGCAAGTCCTGCTAGCTACCTCTGACTGCAGCCAAAAACCTGAAACTACTTCCAAAAGGAGGAACAACCCTGAATTGACACAATACTTAACAAAAAGTCATCAGAGAGACCTGCAATAGTGACAGTAAGAACTTACTTGAACAGTTTCAACAGATTGTATTACTTGTCTTGAATGGCTTCGACAAAAGTATGCAAAGTCACAATTTCACCAGACAGCCAAAAAGGCTTAGTAATTCCTTGCCACTGAAATGTGAGTCTAATACTATGTTTGCAATCTGAGAGCCTTTTTAAAATTACTGCATTTACAATTTTGGCACAGAATGTCTAGGAGCCATGGGCATAGATCAAACACCATATTCATAACCTTTTGACCTCCAATGACCCAATGACCTTTGACCTCCACTTCCATGGGCTTTCCACATGTGAAGCACAGTTTCCCTGCTTGAAATATGGTGTTTAGTAGGTTTTAAGCTTGTGACTTCTGGTGACCACAAATGACCTCCACCAAAAACAAGAGGGATCTGTTAATCAATATGGGCCATTCACATGTCAGACACAGTATGAGATTCATCAAAGTTGTCTTGCTAGAGATATCATTTTTTAAAGATTTTAACCTTTTGACCTCTGGTGATCCAAACTAAACTGTGACCTCAACCAAAAATGATAGGAATCATGAACTGAATATGGACCACCCACATGTCAACTTAGAGATCCATCAAAGTTTTTCTGCATGAGATAGATACAATATATATATATATATATATATAATATATATATGTATATATATGTATATATATGTATATCTGATGACCCCAAATGACCTTTGGCTTCTGCAAAAAATGATGAGGATCATTAATGTTAATAGTATCGGCCATTCACATCATAAGTATGAGATCCATCAAAGTTTCCCTGCTTCATATAGATAACAGACAACTTGCATTACAGTAACTGTATTCATTGTTAACATCATCCTGTAGGGTGGTTTAAAAAAAGGCGTTATTTGGACATATATAGTGGAGGGAAGATCACAAAATGTGCATGAGCAATGGACACTTCTCTTTGAAGGACGGACAAAATTTTGAAATCAAGAGTATTGTAAAAACTAATTACTATGAATGAACCCCCAAAACTTTTATGTAAAAGATTTGGGCACAATATCACAAATTCAAGATCCATCTTATAAGTTTTCAACCCAGAGAGATATCGACAGCTGTATCATGAGGTCAGATATCCAAACACATACCTACATGACATGAAGGACAGATTGTCCATGGATCAAATTTCAACCTTGAATACAAGTGAGAGATGTTTGCTATTCCTTAATGAGTAGATGATCATTACTATAGTTATTAATAGGTATGACATATTTTAGATCTATTTCCCTGTTTTGTTTAAAGAAGAAAATCTATTTTACAGAGAGTAAAATTGACTGTTACATATAAGGGCACTGCCCGTGTCCTAGTCTGCCATTCACCTTCAAACATGCTAAAACCTTGACCATCTTCCAGGCTGTGAGCCCCCCCCCCCCCCAACCCTCCTTTAATTTTACTTTACATTTTTCTTGCAAGAATATGGAACTTGCATAACATAATATTCAGAAAAATTTTATACTTTGCCCAATTCTTGTTTTGGATCATACTCTGCTGAAGTTTTAAATTTTTAAAACTTTTACAAAAGGATTACCATTTCAAAGACCGTGGTAACATGCTGCAACAGCAGCCAACACATGTTGTAATGGCTTACAAATGCATCATTATCTTCTGTATTTAACCCTATCAAAAGGCTTCAGCAAACTTTCCATCAAGTTTATCACACTATAACATGGCAGTTACAACTTGATGGTCACCAGAGCCATACTGAAAAAATAGGATCAATACAAAACACCTGTGTTATGGCACAAAATTTACCAGCACTTTTTGACAATGATGACAACATTATTGACAAAACCACAATGACACTTTCTTACGAAACATTGGCGACTTAAGGGAAGCTTGACTGCAGTTACCAACTTGCCATGAACACAGTTCAAAACCCAAGAAGACACCAGCAAGTGTATGTAAGAAATTTCCCTAAAAATACTGCATTTCATACACAGTTTTGTTGCTGTTTGCACTATGCACATAATCCAACATGCTTGCTCATTCTAGGCTAATTCCTGACCCTACCCCTAACCCTTATTTTCCACATATCTAAGCTAGTCCATAAATATGACCAGGAATGTACCAAGTAACAGTAGAACATACTCTGTACCACAAGTAAAAGGAAGCGTACGTAGCATGTCCTGTTCAAGGACTATAAACATCTAACACTGATCTTAACCAACACTACTGTAGGTAGCTTTGGTCTAGTGATCTTCAGTCTCAATGAACCTTTGGTCTAGGGGGTTCCCCATGGAAGCATGGTCACTACTGGCTAGACTATTCTAAGGCTGCAGTACTAGGCATACCAGGAATTCACATCTAAACCTAACCTAGTCTTCTGGGGGAGGACTTTATAGGTACCAGGTCCAGGCTTTGCTACCACTGTAAGTGAGCTAGCTCCTGCTCCTCCTCCTCCCCCAACTCCCCCTCTCTCAACTTTTGTAAAACCCTGGATCTGTGCTTGATAGCAACAGTATGAAAGTGCCAAAGGTAAATGATGATATATGACTTTGTTTTTTTGAGGCCAGGTAATGGGTTCAACTTTGCACTTCTGTCTTTAATAATGGGTGGTCAGAAGCAGAAAAAGTTGGGAACTGCACTGCTATAGGCTAATACTATGCTACGCCCAAACCGTTAAAAAGTCTTGCATGATCTCACCAATTGCCATGACATGTCTACAGAGTTATAACATGGCAGATGTCTGGCTGTAGGGCCTTGCAAATGAAGTGCCTTGCTGTTCCAGTCAAAGGTGTGAGGCATATCACACAATTCATGGACCAGCTCAGGGTTGAGGGGGTAAGAAGAAATTTTATAGAATCCATGCATGTCTTTGCATCTCAATCTTGTCAATAATAATCCATATTGTCCATACTGGGAACTCAAAACTACATGTGACAGGCTGACAGCCTGGATTTTCACCCAATCAGTGCACTTCTCTGGACACAACACATATCCACAACATATGCAAATAGCTAAAACAACTGACTTTGCATGTAGGATTGGTAATATCGTCTGCGATTGTGACTGATAACCATGTACTGCTCATATTTTGAGATCAACAATCGACTTTTTTACGTCAAAATATCATATGTGATACTTCAAATGAATTCGTTGTTGATTTCCTTTTTTTTCCTTCATTTAAAATTTGTAAGATTTGTCATTGTGATGTTGGACACCTTTCACTATGCATTTGATTCAGTTAGGTTTTAAAGGAGTTTGTAGACTATCTGACACATAAATTCAGGTTGTTAATTTGCACTCTGCATGCAGAACACAACTGTCTGGACAGCATGGACATCAACACAGCTTCCATGGTTTCAATATAGTGCTATGGCTTGAGCAAGTCTAGTGGGATCAAAGAGATAACGGCATACACAATCTAATCATCTGAAACTGCAATTATTCAGGAGCCAGAGTGCATTTCATGACCTATATAATGAAGATCTTTGGTGTTAACAGGGGATCCCATGGTGTGGTAGGGTAAGGAGTCACTCAAGTTGGCATACAACTTACATGTAACATGTACAGTACCGCAAACTACTGTAGCTGTAAGTCAAAACCACAGCTAAAAATCTGTCTGCTGCAATGTGTTTCCACTTAATTTGACAGAAAGTCTCACATAAATATAGGCCTATGATTATTTCATGCTAACTAGGAGTCTAGGATAGAAGGTGTACTTAGAAGTTTTTGCTTCTTCTGTAGTATAAGGAATGATCATTCTATCCCAGCTGAAAATTCCAGTTGGGTCCAGATGACCTGGACTGAACTGGTCCAGTTGAAGTGGACTATTCTGGAAATAGGGCATTTCCAGTTGAAATGGTCTGTTCAACTGAATCAACTGGACTAACTCAACTGGACAAGTTCAACTCGACTTGCTGATCTGGAAATTGGACATGTTCAGATGGAAAGTCAACTGGTATATTGCAGTACACTGTATTTTCTCCTGAATTAATAAACACCCTTGACAGGTGTACCACATTTGTGGCCAGTATAAAGGAAATTCAGATGTAATGGTGTACTTCAAGATACATTTCAAGACAACCTTTTTTCCAAAGTCCCCTCAACACCCTGGTGAAGAGCCAAGGGGCAAAACCACATATTATTCCCAAAGCAGTTCTGCTCCCCAAAGGAGCTACATTCCCGAAAGGATAACATACGTCCCCGAAAGGTGAACAAACTTAACTACACAATCTCTTGACCTAAGAACTCTACATCGAGGGTTTGTCATGCGTGATCCCGTTCTTAACTGACTGAAAAAAACAGATACTACACATGATCTTAGCCAAAAGGCATTCGTTACGACATACTCTCCATCTCATGACCATTTCTAAGGTAGTAGGGAGGCTTTAGGAGGTTTGTTGACAATGTATCATTCTTTTAGACAACAAACTCTCTTTCACCTAACCAAAAATTAGAATTTACTAAATTATGGACATTTTCCAGCCATATATAATCAGTTCCAAAAATATCCCAAAGATGGCACCATTTTGCATCTAAGCAATATTAAATCAACCAAAATTTCTCAAAGGGGAGGGAAAAATCTCCTAGGAAGGCACATTTACGTAGTGACAAAGGAAGTATGCCACTCCTGTAAACAAACCCTAGGTCGCATAAAAAAAGGTGCAATTTACGCAGACTGAGGTGACATTGTTCTGCCGCCTATACATACATTTGTGCAGGCTTCTTTGAATTGAGTTCCGTCTTCTCAAATGTCGCACCCACCCAGGCTCAGACCAGCCTATGCCCCTGGTGGTGGTCACTGGACATTTCCTGAGTGGCTTCATGGGTGAATGCACACACACAATACTCTACTGAACTTGGCTTAATCCAAGATACCTACTGTATGCCTGCTATGACGGGAAAGAAATCTTAAAAGTAGCTCAGGGCTGTTTCCCAGCATGAGCCGAGTTAAATGCATAATATTGAAAAGCTTGGACAAATAAACCTTTAGGTTACCCCCTTCTGGGAAAAAGCCCTTAGCTACTTTGAAAATTTACTCTCACCCACCATATAGCAGGCGTATGGCGGGTACCTTGGATCTTGGATCGAGTCAAGTACAACAGAGTATTGTGTGTGTGCATGTGCATGAATTCACCCATGCATGCTGTTCACACAGTGACTGGCACAATAGAAACAGCACTTGTCACACAGCATCCTTCCAAGAAGCTGAACACAATAGCCACCATACAGTAGCTGCCAAGATTTATTTTTTCCACGTGGGTGATTAATTGACTGTGCACTTTTCTCTCATGCCGTCAAGTATGAACTCCAAACTGAGGACAGCCAGGCTGCCCAAATGCCAGACAATTTAGCAAAAAGCCAGATGTATGGCCAACCTTCTTGTCAAACATCCCTATACATCCTCTGAAGCCCACATTACTAAAATCAATGAGAATTAGCTATGCTAGGGAACTTACTTGGCTTCCTTGAAGTTGTCAGCCTGGCCGATGTCATTGCTCCTGCATCTACACTGGCTGCACTTGCAACACCAAAGAGTGCTCACCAAAAGAAGTGCACATATTTGACACCCTTGGTATAAAGGTTATGGGCTTCCTTAAGTCCCTCCCCACCCAAAGAAATGCTCCTGTGACTATTTTGGGGCTCTTATTTAGAATCAGTACCCACAAGTCAAGGTTAGTGATGATGGTTAGGTTAAGTTTTTGGTGAGAATTTGCCAAATTTGGGTTTTGAAAAGACATTTTGGCAATTTTAATAAAGAAATTGTACTAAATTTGTATAAGCAGTTAGTAAGACCCCATCTCGACTATGCTGCGCAGGCCTGGAGTCCCTTCTATGGAAAGTATAGATGAATTTCTTTTAGAGCAAGTTCAGAGGAGAGCCACTCGCCTTATACCTGAGGTGAGAAATCTACTGTATCACCTTAGACTTAAACATCTTAGGCTAACCACCCTGGAGTTGAGACAGATTAGGGGGGACATGCTCCAGGTTTACAAATTTCTTTCTGAGAGGAATCCTTTTTTAGCATGTAGTTATTTTAATAAAGGTTCAAAGTTATTCTTGGGTAGGAGGCCATTGTAAGAAGCTAGTGAAGCCTTTTGTAAGGCTAGACATTAGGAAGTTCAGTTTCTCTCATAGAGTTGTCAATGACTGGAATAGTCTACCTGAATGGGTTGTTAACTCCACATCAGTGCACTGCTTTAAGGTTAACATTGACAAGTTCTTCCATGACTGTGGTAGTATAGAATCTAATTATTACTGGGTTCGTTAGGGGTCGTTTGCTTTTAGTATTGGGGTTTTGGACTATGTACAGGGCATCTTATGGGGCCTTACAGTAGCCCTCCTTTGCCCTTTAACCTCTTCTTCTTGAAAATCAGTACAAATGCCTACCTAACAAGGCTATCCCGTACTGTTTGAATACTAGGGCTAAGGGAGTCGGATGAAAATAAACTATCTACAAGACTACAACGAATTATGTCAAGGGTTAAGAGTTGATTTTTGAATTTGTCTACTGATGGGGCACAGTGAACTCGCTCTGGTAATTAGTTCCAGCTAGGTATGGTTCAAGGATAGCTCTGGATTTTTGAGCTTGTTTGTGGAGGGGTGGTGATATAATTATCTACCACTGGTACAACGAGTAGTCGGTCGAGCATACTTTATAGGGTCAATAAGATAATCCACTACATTGCTTGGGAGTAGACCATGCGTTTCTTTATACATTACAAGATGAGCCCTAGTCTTCGAGCCTCAAAACTATCCCATTTAAGCTGATTTATCATCTTAGAGACATTAGCCTGATGACTGTAGTTGTTTAAGATGAATCTGGCAGCATGCCTCTGGACATTTTCTATAGAATTCTTATCAGATTGGATATATGGGTCTCAAACAGTACTGCAGTAGTCAAGAATGGGTCGGACAAGAGCAAAGTAAGCTGCAGTCTTAGTATCAATGTCACACTGCGAGAGGTTATGCCTCAGTAGGCCCAAAGTTCGGTTTGCCTTAACTACTAGTTAGTAAATGTGCCTTTTCCAGTTCATACTGGAAGAGAGTTCGACGCCTAAGTATGGGTGATGATCTACATGTTCCAGAGTGTGATTTCCCATTTGATAGTAACATGGATTTGAATTTGTTTCATGGGTGACTCTCATAGTGAAGCACTTAGATTTATTAAACCCCATCTGCCAGGTTGATTCCCACTGACACAAGTTGTCAACATCATGTTGAAGAATTTTTGTGTCATTTAAGTTCTTTATTTCCCAGTACAGGATACAATCATCTGCAAATAACCTAATGCTAGACTTGATGTTTGCTGGCAAATTCTTAATAAAGACTAGAAAGGGTAGGGGTCCCAATACAGTGCCATGAGGGACACCAGAGATAACCTGTGATTTATTTGAAAACACCCCGTCAACTACAGTAACAACTTTTGGTAACGGTTGGTATTAAGTTCTCGATCCAAGTTAAGATGTCATTTTGGATTCCGACATGTTTAAGTTTATTAAGAAGACGATCGCTGATGGGGGACTGTGTCATAAGCCTTACTAAAATCCATTATAATTAAGTCCGCTTGACTTCCGTTTTCTAGAACCTTCATTACATCATTTACAAGGGCAGACAGTTGAGTTTCGCATGATCTTCCTTTACGAAAACTATGTTGCACATCAAGCAAGTACATTAAATTTGTCAAAGTGATCCATGATATGTCAGTGGATAATATGCTCTAAAAGCTTGCAGGGGATGGATGTCAGCAAAACAGACCTGTAATTTGCAGGGTCAGATCTTTCACCCTTCTTGTAAATGGCAGTGATACTGGTATTTGCATCAAGCCAGGCTGTTGGTAAAGATCCACTCGGCACCGACTTTTGGAACAGCTTCTGGAAAATGGGGCAATGCTATTTGCATAGGACTTTAGGACTCTGGCAGTAATATTGTCAGGCCCAGCAGCCTTGTGTACTTGAAAGTTAAGAGTTTAAGAACACCGGCAGTTGAGATCTTAATATATCCTATGTTTGGGATGGGACTAGGGTCAGTAAGGGGAGATAGATTATTCTAACCTTCAGCTACTGAAGGATGAGAACAACAATGGGCCTATTCATAGTGTGAGTCAACTGTGTGCACAATGTGAACAATGGCAAGCACTTTTATCTGACAGTAGCCTTCAGATAGAATTTGCTAGCAGCCCTAACAGGCGTGCAGTTTACATCTTCTTTAGAAACTAGAAAGCCAAAAGGCTTAGTGATTCCTTGCCATATGATATATTGTAACATGCATGAGTCACCCACATGACAAGCATGAGATCCCACACAGTTATCCTACTTGAGATATCATGTTAATAATTTAAAACCTTTTGGAACCTTGTGACCTAAGATGACTTTTCACCTCCCCTTATAACAAATGCCCAATGGGCATGCTGGTTCCATGCTGAATGAAATGAAATTCAGCCATGAGCATACCATGCAAAAATTTTTAGCTAATGTGAAGTTTGCTTGTATCTCTGGTGACTGCTACATGGTCTTCAAATTTGTTGGCAGTGAATGTTTATACTTCATCCTCCATGTTTCACCAAAGTTGCACAAGACCTGCTCTGTGCACTTCTTGTGTTAACAAACACATTCAAGCATAAATAAATTGCTCTGAAGAAATACATTGGCTATAGAGGCATTTCTCTTTTTAAAACTAATAACCTATGGTAGCATTTAGTTAATTCCAATTAACAATTGATGCATGCTCACATGGACATACCTATACGGACAAGGGCTGCCAATCAACTAAGCTAGTGAACTTCCACACTGTCCTCTGCTTTGTGGGCAGAGATTCTGCAATTAAAAAAGTGGTATTTGATGCTGGTTGTCACTATGGCAGAATTTAGGATAAAAATCATAATAATTTCACCTAAAATTGATGTACTTGGCATCTCTGCAAGATGTCCCATTTCTTTCAGTCATTGGTTGAATGCGATCTTTTACCTCTGGTGAGCCTAAATGACCTTTGACCTCCACAAAAACGATAGAGATCATCTACTCAATACGGGCAATCCCATGCTAAGTATGAGAATCCTCACAGTTACCCTCCTGGAGATATCTTATTACTGTAACAAGGTTTTGACCTTGTGACCACTAGTGACCCCAAATGACCTTTGACCTCCACTTAAAACTAAAGGGATTATATCAATATGGGCAACCTACATGCTACGTATGGGATCCCTCACAGGTACCATTCTTGAGATAAAGTGTTTAGAAGATTTTGACCTTTTTACCTCTGGTGACCCCAAATGACCTTTGACCTCAACAAAAAATGCAAAGGATCAGATCTACTCAATGTGGGCACTCTACATGCTACATATGAGATCCTTCACATTTATCCTTCTTGAGATATACAGTAGTGTTTACAAGATTATGGCTTTTTTACCTCGGGTGACCCCAAATGACCTTTGACCTCTGCAAAAAACAATAGAGACCATCTACTCAAAATGGGCAATCCACAAGCTAAGTATCAGGTCCCTCACATTTATCCTTCTTGAGATATCGTGTTTACAAGCAATTTCCAAGGTATTCACCATTTGACCTCTGGTGACTCCAAACGACCTTTGACCTCCACCAAAAACAATAGGGATCATCAACTCAATAAGGGCAATTTACATGCCAACTATGGGATCCCTCGGTGTTACCCTTCTTGAGATATCGTGTCTACAAGCAGGCATCACACTCGCAATGTATGCATACACACACATTCATTCACACACCCGACATCACCATCGCACAGATTCCTTGCCTGCCTTCGGCAAGGAATCAAAAACAGAACAAAATTGGTTATTTAAAGCTTCAGCTTTTTCTTTAGCACTGGACAAGAGTTTACCTTGGACCTGCAGGGGTGAGATGCCAGACATTCCGGTTCTTTTAGATTTAATAAAGTTCCTGAATGGTTTTAATTATCAGATTTTAAGGTACCCCCAATACTTCTCTTATGTAACTATTCTGAGACATTCTGATTTTCCTATCACTACTTCTTCTTAATTTCCTAAATAGACGTTTTGGGAAATGTATCCAAACAATGCATTATGGAAGTGGGTCAAAGGTGAAGTGTACCAAGCTAACAGTGTCCTTGTACATTTTACACTAGTCAGGG
>WURT03066346.1:1678-13637 GCA_009936505.3 Holothuria glaberrima
AAAAAGTTGACGCATCCTTCAGAATGCGTTAATTTTTTGCAAAGTCCATATGCTTTCAGAAACAGTTGACGTACGTCAACCATACGTCAAATTTGATTTCTTTCATGTTTTCCTTTTATGAAATGTTATTCTGAGAATATACGCAACACAAAAAAGGAAAACCAGGAATCCTGTACACGTGTACAGGTTCCACTCGTACAGTGTCATCAAATTACATGGACGTTCTACATTGCCAAATTCTAATGAAATTGCAGCTAAATAGGCCTACGTAGTCAGAGGCACGGTAGGAGGTTGGGAGGGGTCTGAGAGGAGGGGTGTACCCTGGGCAAAAATACAATTAAAGGCTTTGGAAGCAAAATGGTGAGGTGTTTGAGCTCAAAATCACAATAAAACGCCTGTAAAACCGGTAGAAAAGCTCATTTTTTTTGCAGAAAAAACAACATTTTTCAACATTGAGAATGTATACGCGTATGATTGGGTACCCACCAGCCCCACCTCGCGACATTATTGACTTCGGTAGTGGAAAAAATTTGTATTCATTGGCGGGGTGGTGAGGAGTAGTCTGGACACTAGACATGAGTGCACAGGGACATTTCTCGGCACATGAGAAGATATAAATATGTATTGCACTGTATATAATTTTAATATATAAATTTCATTGAGGTTCACTAAAATGTTTCATTCAAATACCAGTGTCAAGGAGACTGGAGAGGGGGGGGGGTGGGGTTCTCACCACCAGACATGTATTGAATATGTATTGTGAACCTTGCTATGACCTACATACACTTTTTTTCGTCAACCAGCATGCATTGCAATTGGAAACTACACACTGCATCTCGAAGTGACGCATTCTGTACAGACAGGTATACGACTTGACGTATCCGGAGGGATACGTAGTGACGTGACATATACGCAACTTATACGCATCCTGTGTGGACAGGCCTTTAGACGCGTCCGTTCGCATGAAACAGCTGTATGCAATACTGTGCATATATTATCGGCTAGTGCGAAAGTGTGATATTTTTATTTTTTGCTGCCAACATTATTGCCGATATTTTACTCGAGTCATTGTGAGAAAAAAACTCTAGTCGATTCGAGTCATCCAGCACAGTGATTCGAGTTGAATCTTTTCCACATACTGACTCGAGTCGAGTCTTTTGACCCAACTGACTCGAGTCGAGTGATCAAAAATAGTAACCCGAGTCCGACTCCAGTCGAGTCAGTTACAACACTGCCATATGGTGACTGTGTGTGAGCTTAATTAAGACTACAACTAACTGTACAAGTCATCGTTGTACAACCTGAATGAAGCTCTATTGTTTAAATGAATGTCAATCAAAATGCAGTCACCAACATTTAGAACTCCAGGGAAAGTCCTAAAATGTGTTTGCGCAGGGAGTTGCTAGCAACTACTTGGTTTCCCCTTTCGGCATCCAGTGCGCGTCATTCAGATCATCTAGCCTCCTCTGAATTCCTTTCTTTATGAAACACAACAATGACAACACAAATACGACTATTAATGTACATCTATACTTTCTATAGTAACCAAATAACACAAGCTTTTGCACAGCAAAGACAACGTCATGGATTTCTACCTTTGTCAAGCTATTTACTGGGGAAGTAGAGTCATGCTCTATGCAGGGGGAAAACTGTCTCGCTTCCAGGAGTATTTCCAGTTTCTTTGGAGAGCCATAATGGTAACGATGTACCGGGTAGGTGGCATGATTTCCTTAACTTCCAGGGGGCTAGCTCCTCCGACGGGGGAGGGGTGATTTCGAATATGGAGAACCCCAGGCTGCTAGTTCAGGCTGACGTTTCTGAAATCCACGAAATACAAGGTTATAATAAATTGACCTCTTATTCAATCTTTGACCATTATATTAACATGAATGTTTTTACAATATTTGCGGAAACCCGTGTGATTTGCATGCAACAATTTGTTATGCCAACTATAGAGCATTTGTAAATGACAAATCAAGTAGCTATTAGCTGATCAGCTTCTGAAGCTTGGAGAACAGTAACGTCAGAAAGTATTTATTGTACTGTAGGCAAGGGCAGATCCAGTATGTCTTCTCAGGGGTATATTTCTTTAAAAAAAGGAACCCTTACAGGACAAATGTCGGCTTCATGCAGTCTCTCCATCTTATCATGGTTGGGGCTGGTGTCTGAAAATTTCTTAGTCCAAAGACCGCTGGATTGCTGGAAACCGCACTCTAAAAGAACGTATGTTGCTACAGTTCCTTATCTACCATGTGGGTCGCAAGTTGAATGAAAATTTGCCATCCCAGGGCAATATAAACAGGAAATCGAAGTATAATACACAATTTTTAACTAAATTTCTGCTCCCTTAATGCTTAGATGTGGCCTCAGGATTCAACCGGCGGAAGGGGGAAAACTCTCTGACAGGATGAGGGGGGGGGGGCTGGTAGAGCAGCAATCCCAATCCCAATCCCAGATAGGTTTGAAAAGGGCACTTGAAGAATTGTGACTGTGTTGCGGGAAGCATGATGGGGGTGAGGGAGTCAGGAAGGATGAAGGGGCACGTAGCCACACAAGGTAGTGAAGGGGGCGAGGTGGCTTCTAGGGGCAGAAATATTCATATGCATTATTTTAATCTTTCTAGGGCATAAACCATTTTCCAGGGGGATTCTTCCCCTTCCCCCTTTGGGTACGGGCTTGCGATTGACTTCTAGCTGATAATAGAATGCTATATATTGTATCCACCTTTCCGTGCCAATAATAAATTTCTGCAGTCGTTTGATGTATGGGTTGCCTACGCTTTAGGCTACCCTTCAACTAATACAGAAAAATTATGCAACATCGAGTAAACTTTCTCACCTTTAAAGAAAAAAATCTTTTAGCTATGTATGTATTGGTGGGACCATGTGTCAAAAGGCTTTCTATCTAGCTGCAGGAAACCAAACTATGAAAAGAAAATCACGAAACTCTAGTGCGCGAAAACTGCGACGAAAATTTTGGAGGTTGAAAAATTGCCCTCCTTGATACCTCCCCCCACCCGCCCCAAATAAAAACAAAGGCAGAATAGCAAAAAAGGCAAAATAAAATAAAAAATAAGAAAAACGTAGTAAACCGTGGGGGGGGGGGGGAAGACCGTGATTATAAATCACTCTTAATTGTTCCCACTGTTGCTACCCGAAAAACTTACAAAGAAACCCTCGGAAACTACTATCGACTAGATCAGGTAAAGGTAATGCAAAATATATTTTTGGCTCCCCGACGACATTAGTGGAGATTTCTCTGAAATCTGTGGGGTTTGAACTAGCCAAAGGTACAAAAGGAGTAGCAGAAGTGTGGAGCACTCCCCATGACAGCATGGGGTAAGGGGCCTCCATAAGGTCCCAGGTGGAGTACAGGGACAAGCTTTGAGTAGTTTCATAATTATGGTCATTAGAATGGAGCTTTTAACATATTTCAAAAGAACATTTGATGGTCACTAAACGGACAAAGGAAACGACGATATGGCCATCGTTCTTATGTTGACCTTACTCGGACTAAATCTTGGTCAATTTGATTACTCTAGTAAGAGACTTGAAGGCATTGTTGCATCTACGGTTGGGTGACGGGGGAGAGAATCTTGTCTCCCAGTGAATACCATTGAGAACCGGTTCGCATGCATGACATTCACAGAACTTGAGACTCATGTTTTTAAATAACGTGAAGAGATAGTAGTCAGGTTTGAAATGTTCCAACTGCTTAGAAAGACCCTAGGAAAGCGATGAGCTATGGAAATTGAAATGGTTCTAGATTGATCATAAAGTAACTCAAGTCCACTAAGTGACTTAAATTTATACTGAACCCTTTGAAAAGGTAAGAACTTGCGTCAAAATGAGGTAATTATGTCATCTCCTTCACGTCTGGCAATAACGGTAATGGGGAAGATGGAATCATACCAATGACTGCTAGAGGTCACTCCCTAATCCTGTTTAAGAGCAAGAAAAATCGAGAGCTTATTGTCGTCAAATCACATACAGTTTCAAAGAACAGAAGAAGGGAGACGTGTTTGGATTCCATTCGTTATATAACAGGTCCTTTTGGTATCAATCAGAGATCACAATAGTGTACTAATTACATACCTATATGACTGAAAAGGGATGCGGTACGTTATAAAAAAATGGAAACTAGAAAAGGACATTTCCAGAGAAAATGTTAAGCAACTGAAGTCAGTAATCGCAACCACGGACTACGGGTCATCAGAGGTCTGGAGCTACATGTGATTATGTGTATGATCTTAATGATGTGATATCAGGATAACCTTTAGTGGTTTTGGAAGGACATAGGCCTATGTATAACAAATAGCAACTCCCTGCTTAAACGACGGAAATTATTGGACCTGATTCTACCGGCTACCCGCACTTAATTGCAACAAATAGCAATTCAGGAAGGAAATACCCAATATGATTCCAGGAAGAATAAATGGATACGGTATGGGCAGAACATTTGAAGTAATCGTTTGGTACGGATTGAAGGAAACTCGGTCCTGTATGTTTTGTGGTAATATTAAATTCACAAGAGAACCCAACAAATGGTCAAAAGAGAATAAAACCATAGTTTGGTGAAGTTTTAGTTGATTGTTTTGGCCGTTCTTGTTAGGGTGCTGGCGAGTTCCAGCTCCCTGCGTCAGACAAGTAGTTTAGTAATTTACTATAGAGAGGTGTAGCGTATGCTGGGTCAGATGTATTTACTTGGCCCCTTTTGGAATTGTGAATAACGTAGCACTAGTGTATACATCGACTTTTCAAGAAAGCACCCCTCCAAGGCTCCAATGCCAGTACCATGAGGCTGCCATAGGGCTTACTGGAATTTCTGGGGTAATATCAAAATGTAGCGTTAGTATAATGATTTTCACTGACATCAAAATGATACTGCAGAAGAGCGCACCTAAGGACTTCCAAACACCGGAGCAGCTTCATTAATTTTGAACCATGCAGAATACAAATGAACGGCTTTTAATGAGGAATGATCGGGGGGGGGGGGGGTTAATTGGTGTAACAAAAGCCCGATAGAAGGATTTGTGAGCATGTTGATTTAAATACCTTAAATTACTTTTGGATAAGCTTGTGCAATGAGTAACACACTTCAAATCAAGTGCATCGCTCTTAAATGCTGCACATAGCAGGGCTGTAACGTCCGAGGCCGGAACCATTTCCGTACTCGAGTCCGTTTTTCGCCCGACTCGAAATTGGTCTGGAATATCAGTCACGGAATAGGAATTGGCCCGCAATGGGCTCAGCTTCCCGAGACTCGGACTCTGAGCCGATTCCAGTCGAGTCCTCAAAAATGAAAGTTTCGTTAATGTGCCGAGGAAACATTACTGTTGGTTTACATTTTAACAAGGAAATGGTCACTTACGTAAGTTACGTACAATCAAATAAATTACAGGCTCATAAAGAGTATGAAATTTACTCCTAAAATGTGCCCCTTTTCATCATGCGTGTAATTGTAAACAGTACAGAAAGCACTTGTATGAGAGGCTACTTTATCAAATGCCCTGACTCGGAATTAACCAGGAGTTGGAAAACCTGTAATCGGAATTGGCTCCTAATCGGGGGCTACTGAACTCGGAATTGGCCTGGAATGGTCATCACTGGAATCGGAGTTGGCCCGGAACTGGGCTACGTGAACTCGATTACAGCCCTTGTACATAAGATAAGATTGCAAACATAGCCGTCTCTTCATACAAGCCTGAGGTTGCACAAGTACCTTTAATTTTCGGAAAATGCTTCTCGCCAGAATAGCCCCATGCATTATCGCCCCTTTTATAAAAAAGTGCATGTTCCTTTAACAATATAGCCTACGTTTAGGCTCATATTACAAAAAAATAATAACTGACGGTTACTAAAGCGGGATACACACGAAAATTTTCCAGATTTTTCGAAGGATTTGTGAACATTTTGATAGAAGTTTGCAAATGATTCGTGATAGAAAATGATAAATAGCTCTATCACCTAGTCGAAAACACACCTCAACCTACACCCTATACCTTAATCTATACCTTAAACAGTGGCGTCGCCAGACTTTTCGAAGTGGAGGGCACTGGGGGCCAAGCGCTCCCCTGGAGAGGCACCAGAATGAAGGACTGAGCGTCACAGTATACATCTTAGTGACGTGCAGCGCTATCCGGTGGGCGTTAGGTCCGGCTTGGCCCACTGTAGGGTCCCTGGTGGGGTCCAGGGACAACACTCCATTGATGGTCCACGGGATGTAGCCCATGCGGAGGCTCTGGGGCATTTATAAAGATGTGACAATAAGAATGAAGCATTAGACTATCTCCAAAATGTCATTGCAGCGTGGTTAAACAGGCCACAAAAATAGAAATCACAATTTGACTATTGTGTCAGCCTTACTCGCACTAACGATTTAATGATGGGGGAGTGAATGGGAACAGCGGATCATGATCATGTTTGCACTGAGATTAATAATAAATTCACTCATGCTGCCCAATAGGAATTAATATTGAGCGACCAAGGTACATCTGACAGCTGCAGATCCGGGGCTAGCGGGAAAAATGTGGAAAAGAAGCCCCCTTGAATGCAGTTCAGAGGGCATTGGGTGCCTCAAAATTATAATGATGACCGATATATATTTCTGCATTTTCTTCAGCTATAAATGAAAAAGTATGGCTAGGTCCTGCTGAGACCATTCCTGGTGCACGCGCAAAGTGACCAGAAAATTATGTGCATCTTTCGGAGGTTTCACCACTTTATGATCCCTGGTGTGGTGCTCAGCTGCACCTCGGCGATAATACAGGAGAGTAAAGTTTCGCCATGCAAATTTGAAGTCACGGGTATCTGAAATAGACAGACGATAGACTATGAGAGTTAAGGTATTTAATTATCCTCATATTTATTGGACACGCGTTAAGAAAGGCAATAAAATCGCATTTTTTTTAGTTTTCGAACCGTATATCTGACTAAAAGATAATCGATATGGGAATTGTATTGAAGGGAGAGGACTCAAGGTCGCAGTAGTCCCATAGCTTTAGAAGATAAAGGTTGAACCAATATCTGTGGGTTACATCTCCCTATAAGGTAGTCCTTCATACAGTTTAACTAATAGATCTTTGCAAAGTGCGCCGCAAAATTGCAGTTTTGAGAAAATTTTGTGCAATTTTAGTCGTATGTTTGAGTGATTAAGTGACGGTGGGTCCTCCTAATCATATCGACATATGTGTGAATGGTGTTTTGGTGCATAATATTTTTCAATTTTCGTACCCCAAATCTCATTCATGGGAGCACAGCCAATCTTTGGGGGCACGTGCTCCCTGCCCCCCTTGGCGACCCCACTGATCTAAAACGCCTCTTGAGTTTATTTTAAACAGACACGTGTACCAATTTTAGCAAATATCATTGCAGTTGACCAACTCTAACGGAAGATTGAACAAAGGTATTAAGTTTTCCATCAAACTGAAGAGAGTGTGTCTAAGAATGTCTTCTTCATAACTGACCAAGCAATCTGATAAGTGTGAGCGCAAAGCGCGCAGGAAGATCATGACCATCGAGTAATTAGGTCAACAAATATTACGGTTTTTACTAAAATATTAAAGATATCCCACCCCTCAACCAAGTTATTGAAGGGTACTGTGTGTCACAATCACAATATCAGAAATATTGTGGTCGTTGACCATTTATACTGGGGGACCCTACGAAAGGTGCAGCCAGGTTTTTTTTTGTCAGGGGGGGGGGGCTGCAAAAGAACCAAGATTTCCCCCAATTAGTGATCTGCTTCCTTTGAATGAGGCCTTATGGGAGGATTTTATTAGGTGATTAAGGATGTTTAGAAACAAAATGGTGCCGTAATTGTCTGTTTGTTGCAGGAAAAAAAAAAAAGAAATTGATATATAGTACATTATTTTCCACATCATCACTAAACATCACAAAACATTGGCCATTGATTAGCCATAAATCATTTGTCAATTGTCATGGTATGCGCGACTGCATTAGACCCCTCTGGCCCTGGCCCTATCCTGACAAAGTTGAAGGAATTCCTGGTCTTAAGGAAATGATGGTTAATTAACCTCTCAGTGAATACGCGACTCAACAAAGAAATAAAGACACATTTCACAACAGTTCAATTGTAAGTTCATAGGCGTAGGAAAAGGGGGCAGAGGGGTGGGGGCGAAAGCCCTCTTTCGCCCCCACTTTGGATGACATGTTGGAATATATACTTATAGGCCTACGGCCTATAATATACCAGCATACCGGCGTCCAGATGTTATCAATATTCCTTTCCAGCAGGCACAGATGTACTGCAGTTGTTAGGTATACAATGGTTGGCAAAAACAAAGATTTCTATTTTATTTAATGTGCAGTTTCATTTTTAACATGAGTTATGACATACAAATGTTCCTTTTATTTTTGTTCATTTTATTTATTTTTTTAAATTACTCTTTCAGGTAGAAAAAGGCGAGAAATTTCACATAAAAAATGTATGTTTTGGTCTAGGGGGTAGGGCGAGGTGCACAGTCCAAAAATTGTTCCGCCCCCACCCCCATACTGCTTCCTACGCTTACGAAGTTCACTGTTTGACAATCAAAAAAGATCCACTGATCCAAGGAAGATTGAAACGGTTACTGTGTAATCAAAAACAGCATTATAAATCAGAAAAGTTCATATTAGTTTAGCTTCCGTTCATGTTCCTTGGAAATATCTGAAAAATCCAAATCTCTACCCCCCCCCTTCACTCTCTCTCCCTCTCTCGATCTCGATCGATTGATCTCGACTGTTTCATCTGGGCATCTAAGCGTAGCCATCACTGAGACCAGAGACAGAGACCACGTACCATATTCCTTGTGACTGGCACGGTCTTAGCCAGTCATGACCAAACCTTGAAAAACATTTTGAGTGGATTTAAGGCCCCCATGCCTTAAATTAAATACAATGATACAATTGGCTTCATAGTGGTTACTATATAAAACAAATCCACATACATGAAGCATATTAAAACACTGAAATGAACAAACCAAACAGCTGCTAACATGCGCTTTTTAGAACCTCCATTTGCGCTTTTTTATAGTGCTAAATGTATCATTACATTTTCAAAAGATACACTCGTAGCTAGGTCCCTTTCAATACTTAGTAAAGTGTACTGGTTGAGAAATTTAAAATTTTACCACATCATGCGCAAATTTCACCATATATTCACTTTCAAAATTTCCCCCAACATTTTTTCAGAGTGGGCAGTTCGCCCACTGTCCCCCCTGGCTACGTCATTGGAAAGGCGGTCTGTCCCCCAAACCTCGGAGATAACCCCTATGGTTTTCATCGTTGTACCGTCACAGCGGGCAAGAAATTTGTTGCATACTTCGTTCACTGTTAAAAAACACTCTGTAGATTTACGACAAAACTGTTGTCAATAGGTTCAATCAAATTTGTAGTACAAATACAATATGTTATGTATTTAAACAAACTTTGTCTGTAGATTTACAACTATGTTGCCATCGGCACATAAAGATTGTTGTAATCCAACATAAAATTTAATCTATATACTATAACTGTAATTCATATATATATATATATATATATATATACACAAGCAGAGACCCCTTTTAATTTAGCTAGGAGATCAGGTTAACTGTTTCCCTTTGAATCATAACAATAGAAAAAAAATTGAATGGAACTTAAATATTTAAGAGTATAAGCATTTCGGTATAGCAAAAAGAATTATCACATCGAAGCTATAAGCTAGTCACTTATAACATTCAGCACTAATCTCCATGGCAAAAATTGATGCAATTTACAATCAAAATGCAGTATATTAATGTTTGAGAGAATTACTAGAACCATTTAACTTTCAATAAATGCCAATCTGGCCTGATTAATGGAATGAATATACATGACATTCCACAGACTGGTAAATTTTGATGATGTACTTAAAAAATAACTTTGGGCTGACTAACATTGTCAAAACCCATTAAATTGAAATTTTGTTTTTAAATAATATCCAAAATTTCCTACGTTTGCATTTTCGACGGTCGTTTGAGTTTGTGACAATGAACGAGATAAATGTCCGTATGGCTACAACAAGAAAGTGTTGTTCTACTACAAAATGCTTGCATGAACACAAAATAATATAAAACAACGTTACTCCGTAGTAAAACAACACAATTTCTGTATGTTTACGGAAAAGTCTCGTAAATCCATGACAGTTTTTAACAGTGTATCTTTCTGTTTGTAAAAGGCGCGAGCCGGCTAAAAACTTAACTGGAATTACAGAACGAAAGAGAGAGACAGGGTCCTCGTCGGGTGCGTCTCAAGTGCAGACTGTCTTTTCTAAGCGTGCTTCCATTGTAACTCAACATATGCAAATTGGCAGGTGCAACATAACAGGTGTACATTAATTAAATAACAAAGCTAAAGTGATTCTTACATACCCCCCCCCCTTAAAAATAAAATTGTTCTCAATTTTAACCCTTAATTAACAAAATTCTATAATACAACACAAAATATACGAAATGCTACCCTGACACACGAACTACTTATTAACGGACACATAAACTCACATCAACATTTAGGACTTTACTAAACACACCTTGAATCAACCTAAAATAATTGCGTCCAAACGTTCGGCCTTCTTGTTTATATTTTGTTGGAGGAAATGGTTAAAAACGCAGCAAAAGTATGGTTATTTCATTCCTGGTAATAATAAAATCTCCTTTGAAATTCTTTTGAAAATATTCCTGAATTGTTTAAATCGATTCAATATGTTTATGCCATTGAAACTGTGCAAGTAACTGACACCACTTATAAAATATAAGAATATTTATGCTGAACATTGTTTCGTATCTACATGAAATTTGGATTAATCGGCAAAACGGTTGATAACAGTACATTTCACTTGTAGTTTATCCTGATTCAGCTAACACTAAAAAGGTAAAGGAATGGCCAGTGCCACGCACAGCAGGGGAGGTTCGCTCTTTTCTCGGTTTGGCAACATAACAGGTGTACATTACTTTAAATAACAAAGATAAAGTGATTCTTACATGTTTATAACGTAGTTCGATTACATTACATATAGCTAAGTAGTACCAGACCTCTCCCCTTACGAAGTAACCATGAGGCTAAAATAACGTACATTTTCTGTAAATATGCCGAATTTCATCGGCGAATCGCAAGGATGTGTTCTTGTTTTAGTCTTACAATAAATCACACTCTGCAGGAGGTTTGGCCATTTCATGGGGTACAGGCCGAATAAGATTCAGTATTTGTTACCGTATCCTTTATGACAAGGGTCAGCCTCTACAACAGTTGGTCTATTTTCGCTATCATTTTTACCTTCATAGCACGTATACTCCTCTTTTGACGTACACCAAGCGGGCAACTATACACACAGAACTAGGTACACAGACTCTGCTATGCATACCTAAGATTTTTGGTACTCTTCATTATTTTGCAAGTGACATTTCTCGGAAATGCACCACGTCAGCACTGTCAGAATGGTATACTTGTATTAAAGTGTTTTAAATCACTTCTTCACCACAGCCCCTTCTCTCGTCGACATCCTTCCCGTCCCCCTGTTGCGGTTTCTGGTTTCCTCATCCTGTCGGAGATCTTTCCCGCCACTGGTTGGTCAAATTCTGACACCACCAAATTTTGCTGATAAAAATGCTAAAAATCGGCATTGTGTCCAATTATCTTCTCAGGCCCTAAGGACATGAGAAATATCGAGGCATCTTTTTCACAATTTCCTAGGAAGCTCTCGGAAACCCCATAGGCATACCCTCGGTGCTTTTAGCTCTTATGTGACGGTTTCGTCCTGATAATTCAATCCTTCAAGCCCATGGCTAAGGGGGCTAGGGGAGCACCCTTCCCCCTAGAAAAAAATTATCCCTTAAAAATCCAGTTTATAAACAGGGCTGGAGTCGAGTCCATCCAGTCTGAGTCCCAGTCCCAGTCCCTGATGTCCGAGTCCGAGTCCTTAGGCCCGAGTCCGAGTCCGAGTC
>WURT03066357.1:0-13636 GCA_009936505.3 Holothuria glaberrima
CATGTCCTGGTGAGCATACAAGGCTATAATGTGTAATCCAAACACTCTCTCTGCATTGTGTGGAATGTGAGCTACTCGGCATCTTTTAACTTTTCAAACGTTAATGTGAATCAAAGAGCAGTCGCCAACTGAGAATTTTTATTCCTGCACACTAAAAATACACTTTGGGATGATGAATGTATGTTTTTAATACCCAATATGTAGGGCATATATAGGTCATAGGCTCTGTGTATCAGAGAAAGCTCTTTGAGAGGTTTACATGAATCTCCCCATCCTGTATATTGAGTTCTTTCAAGTGACATATCATGGAGAAGATCCTTCCAGCTGTGCTTCTCTTTCCATGAATTGCCTCAATTTTTCCGGGTTGGTGTCAGGTAGCCTGTGAGCTTTGTGGGCTTTGGTGTTTTAACCCACCCCAAGCTGACATCCCTTCGGCCTCAGGTTGTCTAAGTGTTAAGCATCTTCAGTCTGGGGTAGTGAAGTTGTTGAAATAAACAATAAGGTAATCATTCATTGAAGAGAAAGAAGAATGTTCCAGTGTCGTGGAGTAGCCATAGTAAAGGCCTTGACCCAGTGTCACAATTTTGTAGTGGGGCGCTGCCATGGATTCTTTTGAATATTGACAGAGCATCCTGCACTAAGGTCTTATGAGTTGAGCATCAACACTGGGCTTACTCATTTAGGCTCACCAATATAGCTGCATCATATATCTTCTATGAAAAGTTTGGACTTGCTCAAGAGGGCAGTATTGACAGATTATGGAAGAAACTTTGGAAATTTTCAAATAAAATGTATTAAGCCTTGGTAAAAGCAATGAATAGTGTACAATATTTTGATATTTTTCTTTAATCATGTTTTATGATTTTTTTTATGATTTAATATGTTGCCGTTTGTATCATAAGCATGACTAATAAGGGTATAAGCAGCACTTCATTTGGGGTCAGCTATGTTACCTAAAATGTTATACCCTTATACAGTAAAAATTGTCTCAAGCTAGCAGATACAAAGTGACTAGACTACTCTGAGCTGAGATAGCTGTGACAGTTAACATTTATAGCACAGAACGTGCTGGATCATGACTCACAATGCACTATACACAACTTGTGCATGTCAACCCATGATGAACTTTTAGACTGTTCACTTTAGATCCATACTGCAACTACATTACAGTAACTATGTGTCAGGGAAATTGCAGTTGAGCTACTGCATTCTTGGTACTCTTGTTTTGTGTCATTACAAGAGAAATGAATGTCTGCAAGTGACTTCTGAAAGCTGCTTGCCTTACAGAGAAAGTTTTAAGAATGAATTTACAGCCCTGATTTCAATTTCCATTATTTGGCATATGTTTACTCAATTTCTTTGGCAGGATGAGCCTTCTGCCCCCAAGCGTGAAACCTGGATGATGGAGCTACCTGACAATTACAAATCCTTTGGTTTAGGTCCCAGATCTTTCAGAAAGAATGCACTGCCAGAAAATGATGATCGTTCTGTTTGGACAGATACTCCAGCCGATCAGGAAAGAAAATTGAGGGTAAGAGCAGACCATAATTAGAGAAATTTCCTCTCAATTGACTTAAAATGTACCTAAAGGCTAAAGCACGACTAAACATTATAAGAATATATGTAATGGAGGTTGGAAAATGATTCTCATTGATCAAATTTCATCTTCATAGCTCATACAGTTGCTAGATGTACCTAACCACCTGTGGTGAGCTATATTAAAAAAAAAGATTGCAATGATTAGATGATATGCAGTGTTGTCTTTCATGAAATTTTAGTTCTAAAAAGGAATTTAGAGAAGTAAGGGAAAGCTCAAAGAGGATTTTCAATATCACAATTGCATGCTACTCATGGGAAACTTAAATTCAGCACTCTTATATTCAGGGTTCATTATTGGAGCTGGATTTGGAGATTTGTCCATACCTGTTGTCAATCTCAGCACAAAACATTCTGTTGGAGGAGTAATTCCTGCACAAGTTTCAAGATGGACCCATTCTGCGAAACTCCTTTTACTTTCTACTGTGTGTACAGAATTATTAGTAGATCCCACAGACTGCACAAACTGGTTACAAACTGAGCCGTAAAACCTCATCTTACTCACAGACTGCACACACTGAGTCAATGCAATAATGAACTAATTGAAGTACATTCAGCATACTTGTCATACAAAAATCATACTAACTGTGTTACATTATATGTACTAATTGGTTAGTTATGCTGCCAATGATGTATCTACTATGTTGCATGTTATGCACCGAGGGCTGAAACTGTTTTCACCACTATTTAGTCTCTCTGTAGCGTCAGATTGCTCTCACTCAAATATAACATTAGGGTAGGATTGGTTCTCTCCATCTATGAACATGTAGGATAATATGAAGTTATGAACTAGTATGGGTATTTGTGAAGAAAAGAGTACTGTTGGAGAAAGAATTGAGTAAGTTTAAAGGGAAATATTCCATTTGTCAGACTATTTATTGAATCTATCCTGTTTTACCAACGATCAGGTCCCTTTTGATGAAAGAGAGATAACTGGGAAAAAATTCCTAGTCGGTGAGCACTAATTAACAAGTAATTAACCTTTCTGTAACAACTGACAAATTTGTTCACCCAAACAATTATGCATGCAAAACCACACCTTTGTCATCCCTGATTTGAAATCCACCACTCAAATCTGTTGATCACCTTATGTGAGACAATAACAAATGCCTTCTACAGCACGTGCAAAATGCTTGTTTAATATGAAGAAACTAAAGGAGAATCGTTACTACACTGCCTGTATTGAACTACAGTTAGTGTACTTTTAACTTTTCTGGTATACACTACTATACAAGGGAGTTGTTATTTGGATAATGACTCCCGACTATACATAGCTATAGTAATACTGTAATTTGAATTGTAGCCCTTGGGCCTTAGCAGGCTGCTTCTCTTTCGAAATAACAAGATGTGAAAGACATTGTTGGTGCTTCAGCAACTGCTATGATTGGTAATTAATCCCCTATACGCAAAAGGAAAATTTTACGAACCTGTGATGTCACTCTTCAAAAAATTATGTTTAAGTAGTATTCCTCACATAAAGACCACATTGGTACCATTATGCACACAGTGTGGGACCTCTGATATAGTGCTTCCATGTGAACAGCATGGTGAACAGGGAGATGGTACTGAGTCTCCCTGGGTGGGCTGTAATATCCCACAGTACAGCACAGACTGTACAGAAACTGTGGTGGTAGTTTGTTGTTAGCATGAAGGCAGACTGGGTTGTGGGAAGTACTTTGGGTAAGCGAGGTCAACACGCATTGCGTAATGAGTGTAAATATGACCCGGCATAATGCTCTTCCTAAATGAATATGCAGAGCCAAAGTTGCATGTGGGCTTGGCTTATCCATTCGATAATGAGCCAGTTTAATGAGGAAACTGTTGCTTCTTTTTGTCCATATTTCATGAGATATGTGTTAATTTGCTGCAAGTTATTTGTGATTTATGTTTGGAAAGGGGAATATACCACGATGGAAATACATTGGTGTCACTTTATGACAATTTTTTCAAATGCAATATTTCCCTTTAAGTAAAGGTCCTTTAAAAATAATGAGGGGTCTTCAGTAGAGGGATTAACATGTGCATCATAATTATCTAATGAAATGTGCACCAAGGTGATAATTTTGGATACCTTTCAATTGCATCCTCATGCTGTGGCATTGCATATGTAGTGTGTCCTATAGAGGAACTGGAATTTGTAAGAAGAGAAAAGTCTTGTAGAAAACAATCTTGGGATTTAAGAAGCATGCAAAGTTGGTTATTAACTTATTACAGTATCATTGATCATCAGAACGGTTTGGCAACTGATGAAAATTGCTGATTTTGTTTGATTTCTGCAACTGTATGTATTTTATGTAGTAAATTTATGTTTTAGAACACTTTCTGCATAAGGGACCTCAACTGGTAGTACTATTTGACATTGAGGCCAATGCAGCCCTCTGCAGATGTGCAGCTATAGGAGCTACAGTAAAGTACTGTAGACAGGGCCTTCATTTAGAATCTACCACTTCCAGTCAAGATGTTAGTTTTTTGGTCAGAGATATAACTTAAAACTAAGGATTAGTTGACCACAGTTAGGCCTGTGACAGGCTAGGCAATAGGAAAACAGACTTATCATAATTTTTCAAATATTTTATGTCATTGGAATTGTCCCCCCCCCCCCTGATGTTAAATCCTTCCTCCGTAATACTTGGTCAATAGGGCCTGGGAATTCTCCCTCAGCTCCCTAACTCCCCCACCTACCTCCCAAAAAATGCAGCTTGTGCAAACTCTTCTTTTACACAACACTCTGTTTAGCTCAAAACTGTGTTAGAGGTCTGTAGACATGTAAATGTGATGCTTGCCTATTTGGTGTAAAAAGCATTAAAAGTGATAAAAATAGCCACAATTCCCATTAAAATCCATCAAATATTGACCATTTTATTTTACAAGACAATGACTGTTTTTTACCTAAATCGTGAATAAACATGAGCTACTTATGCAAATTTGTGACATACAGAGAGGGACCTGTCAACTAGGTGTAATGTTATCCTTTGTTAGTTTAGCCTTCATTCCAAGGACAGCTGTAATTTTGGGATGTCCCAAGGGTTTAATTTTGGAAGTAGCTATTTAGTTCTTTGAAAATATCCACATTAAACATCAAACAAGAAACTAACTATTAAGTAATTAACGGATAATTTATAAAGGAATAACAAAAGAAATACAGATACTGTGCAACACTACACATCATACTTTTGCATAGCTAATGATTAATTCCAACAAATGGTCAAACTTTGAATGGAAATATCTCAAAAATGGTAAAAGATAATTCAAATATTTCTAATGGATTGTTGTTCAGGGGATCTTAATCTAGCTTTGTTGAGTAGAACAACTAAATTTATTACATGTCCACAGACCTTTAGGCCACCAGCCTAATGTTGGTAATCAGTTCAGTGATAATGCTTTGTAGACCACCACAGTGTTGGAGCAATCTCACCTCAGCATGTCTGTACACACAAGTTAAGCAATCACTGACAAGCTTTTCTGACCCTAAAGAATGAACACGTACTGTCACCCTTTATGGAGCCTTTTAAGAGTATGGTACATTCTTGGTTTTGTAGCAAAACCATATGTATAACTGGAAGGCTAAATATGGTTTCTTAGCCAAATGATACACATTGGAAATGTTAACTTATTTGAAGCTCTTGTATGAAATAAATTTAAATCCCCCAAATTAAGATCATTAAGTGCTGATGTCTCAGAAACAAACCAAATTTAATTTGATTTAGATGAATATTGTTCTTATAAAAATTTTCATCACTGGATGAGAACTTTTTGTGGGGAATACTTTATTTTTGCTAGCCTCAATATGGGAATATTGCTATCTTATTTTTTGAGAAGGTATGTGGATGGTATGTCCATACTCGACAGATCTCAACTTTCTTCCCTAAATGAAACTTACATTGGTTGCATGATGACTTTATTTTAAGCCATTATTTATTAAGTTTAACCTTAGAAAAAAGATTACTATACAGTCAGATAAATGTAACTCACCTTATATGTTTGAGGTCCTGGTACAAAAGTTGTAAAACTTGAAAAAGAAATATCTTAATACCTTATGTTCTTAGGAAAACAAAATTTTTTAAAAGATTTGAAGAAATGGTTAAAGAAAGTTGAGATGTAAATTATGATACAAAATGGAAACAGTGGTATATTTGCCCTCTGACATTTGGGAGGGTTGGGGAAAATTGGGGACAGGGTACATATTGTGGAGGCAAGGTAAATAATGCAAACTAAATTTTAACAGTAGACATATATCAATAATTTCACTTAGTGAAAGGCAAAACCAAGGGATGGGGGAATAATAAATGGGATGGGGGAATCCCCCTTGTCTCCCCTTGCCTAGGTCTAGAATGGAATGCACACAAACTTGAAGGGACCCTCATCTACACACAGTTAAAGACACAAAGTTATAAACATTATGTATGTCATACAATTAAGAAAAGACTTTGGATTTATGAATATTTATAAGAAAGAGTAGAAAGAAGGACCATTCCTCACATGATATCATGTAGGATAATGTCTTCTTGAGACTTCTAGCCTAACCTTATTCCATGCCTCCTCCTCCTCCTCCTCCTCCTCCTCCTCCTCCTAACAAACCTTGTGACATGATATCCTGTAGAATAAGGTCTTCAGGAGACGAGAATGTGACACCACACACAATAAAATGTGAGGATATGGTGAGAGAGATGGTTAGTAAAATGATAAAGGAAAAGTTGGAATGATCAGTTACGTAAAGATTTAAAGGAATTTTATTTAATTTACACTTTTTAGGAAAGACTGTTGGCTAAAACACAAGGCAAGGACAAAAAGCCTCAAGCTGAACCAAAAATGTCAGAGAGAGACAGAAGGATAGCAGACCAGGTAGATGCACACAACCAAAATGAACGGAACCAATCCTTGATGGATATGCACACTAGCTCAAGGAAGAGAAAAGCGGTAAATATTATTCTAATAAATTTTAGGTTTATTTTTAGGAAAGTTTTGAATCCCAATTTTTTCCAGTAATTGAAGCTGTGAAGGGCAATTACAGTGCATACATGGGGGGAGTGTTGTGAGCTCGAGTGATTCATGACTTTTCATCAGGTGACTTTTAGTTCCAGGTTTTACGTCACTTTTGTATTTAGGTAAATTAAATATATAAATTGTAGACAATTTAAATGGCTTACTAAATTTACTATGTAGTATGATTGTAATCACTTTGCTCACTTTGTGTTAGGTCATGTTTTTTGCTTTCACCAAATTGCTTGTTGTAATACTTAAAGGAAAAGAGGAAAGTAAAAAAGTCTAACCCATTTTGATTTCCTTTGCTTTTAACTTTATTTTGAGTTCCTCTATTTCTGCTTGCTTTGTGTGTAAACTAATCTTTAGTAATTTTTACGGTTTTAAAGTCAGTTGTATCATCACTGTCTCTCTTATGAGGCTGGATTGGATTTGTGAATATTTTCAAGTATGCCCTTTCATCTCTCTACAGGAAGAAGCTAATGAAAAGAAAGAGAGAAGGCCTTTTGACCGAGAGATTGACCTACAGGTCAACAGGTTCGATGATGCCCAGCGGAAAAACTTGATTAAGAAATCGGCTAAGCTAGATTCAAGATTTTCGCATGGTAAAGACAAGGTCTTTTTGTGAAGGAGGCAAGTGAATGTTTTTGTTCTTGCCATTGTTTTGTATCACAGCAGTTGATCAGTCATCATGAAGAACAACATGTGAAGAAGTGACCTTTGACCTGGATAAATTGGATGGATAAACTCCCTTGTCTTTTAAAGAAAGTAAACGGAGCTGTCCTGTGTTGGTCATCTGCTTTACATGTTTCATTCTTTTATAAATGTACATTCCTTCGAAACTTTGGCAGTCTCTGAAGGTCAGCAATTTAATAAACACTACTACCCTTGGTCAATACTGAGGTAGGACATTGCATCACAAGTTGAATCATTGACTTAACACCATAGGTGAGCATCCAGGGGAACCCACTGAAGTTCCAGAAAAACCTATTTCCGTGGTAAAGATTGGGAATGACCAGGCAATTTTCTTGGGTGATTAAGTTTTTCTGGACATAAACGACTCAGGTCCCTAGAAAAGATTGTCCCGTACACACATGCTTGACACTGTAATGCGTAATGGAATCTCAGTACCTCTTCCAAAAAAACACAAAGAAAAAATTATGTTAAGCCTAAACAAGTGCAACTGTTAAAACATACAGAATTGTAGTAACATTCTCTTAGTATCACATCCAAGTCTAGACTTTAAAAAGTCCAAAGCATAAGTGTTTAGCACTAAGAAATTACTTCTTATTTAATACTTGCCATGCTGCTGGCAACATACTAAGAGGGGCCTCATGGTGCAAGAATTCAAACTGTTATCTATTCAAAAAGAGTGCCCTCAATTTCACTTGTAAAGGTAAAAAGCTTAGATTTTGGTGGCTTTGTTGATTGAATTGGAAGTTTTAGGGATAACATTGTAGCTGCAGGGCTTATTGAAGTACAAATGAATCACCCCCTCTATTTAACCCATCATGATGAGAGTCAATGTTTACAGCTGCCAAAGCATATTAAAAAGAGTTATCATTTATCATACAAACTTTAATATACACATTTGAATGGATAAGTGTGAACGTATGATATAAATTGTTCATTCACAGCATTAAGTCCGTCGGTTGGGGGGGGGGGGAATAACATATCCCCTGTTTCTGAAAGTGGAAGGGAGATATATTTTTGCTCCTCCTCCCTTCTCCTCCATATATTCCAGAACCCTTATGAATACATCATTAAGGCACATGCTGGATTCTGTTGCTGTGTACAATGGCTGATCAACTGAATTCCTAAACTGTGAATGAAAACAAACATTTTCATCCATAGACATTTGAAGTTGAAATCATTGTCATGTATGCCTTCTAAAAAGGAAAGTGGGAAATTACCTCAAATCACATCACACCTAGGATCCACCCCCCTCATGCCCTTAGGGAAGTGGGCTTGCATTGGTTGTGCTCAACATGATACCTTCCTCCCCTTCACCATACTTTTAAGAAGCTGTTTATGCTCATGAAATTGTTTGAGATTTGGGAAAGGATGTTTGTCATATCTTTAATTTGGAATTTATAGAAAACTTGTTAAATTTTGTATTCTTTTTTTTTTTTGCACTGAAAATGTGTCTAACATCTTTCTTGGCTGTTTATGTGGTGTTGTTGCGAGTGTTACCCAATCAGTATAGCTCTTTGTGCTGTGCCTTGCCGGGGTCAAGTTTTTGGATGCAGCAGTTCCAATTACCTTATTGGTATTTGATGGATATTAGTAACATTTGGTTTCTACAAGGTATGTTGTAGAAGGGACATGTATTTATTCATTCTGTATGCTATTGACAAATTTTGTCAACGTCAAGAGGATACAAAGTACCATTTGCAAATAGGATACCACAGGCTGGTTTGACTGGCAGTGCCTTTTTTGCTTTAAAGCACGTATAAAAAGAAACTGGACCAATCAAGTTTTGAATATCAGTTATGTGATACAATTTAAGAAAATGGTCTCATGAATCATTCCTGGTTTTGACCCCAGATGAATAAGACTCCATCCTTATTTTCCTTGGTTGTGTAATCTTAACCTGTTTTGCTTAGCCATAGCCTTGATTTTGAAACAAAAATAAAACTGCAATTCTCAGAAAAGTATTTTTGCTTATCTGTTCAGCAAAACAATAAGGCTGACTTGGCTATTCCATGAGAGAAGGGGCTATTTTCATGATTTTCTTCTTTTTTTTTATATTGAGGGGGAAGGTGATAGCACTTTTGGTAGAAACTTTAGTGCCAAAATATCACAATTTTGCCTAAAAATGGCATCTATGTTGCCCAAAAATGGAATGGAATATTCTGCCAGAAGAGGGATGTTGGAGTCTCTCATCTCCCTCCCCCACCCACCTTTTTGAGACTAAAACTGTGCCAAGAAAGACATCCTTGTGCATTTATGGCTTAAAGTGTATATAGTGCATGTGAATTATCAAGATTTCAAGAAATATACAGACCTTTTGGAAACATAAAATGATGAAGAATATTGTCAAAGACTTGAGTACATTGACAGTACTACCTGAATAGGGTGACTTCTCCTGCTAGTATAGGGAAGCAATTTGTGTTTGGTTCCTGTTAGTAATTCTGTCTGATGGACATTTGTGATTGGGCAGTTGTCCACAGATCAATTTAATGTGAGGAACATAGAAATCGTTGATTTAGACAAACCAGAATCAGGAGAAATAGTACTATATTTTATGTTTGAATGTACTGTCTTGTATATTAGAAGTTGTATAGATAGGGTCGAGAGGAATTTTATATTGAAAGAATTTCCAGAAGAATTATTTAATGACTAATCTTTGTTTATTGGCAGCCGATTTTGTTTAATAAGAATGTTAAAATCTTTATGTCATTAATGTTTGGTCAGAGGGTGTCCACTGGCAACATACCTGGAGTGAGACCCCACCGAGATGAAATAATTATCCTGGATAATTATGTTAATGTTATATCACGTTTACAACTTTATTTCTGAAGGAAAAAATATGTTCCATTAAGTCATCATAAAAGTAGGTTTAATAACTAAGAGGTTATTTGTTTTTGTTCTGTCATCGTCATGAATGTACAAAGCATAGTCTTTTTTGAGACCTTCTCTAAGTGCATGGTTTGTAAAACATGATTTGAAAAGTGCAAACAGGTCTTTGACCTCAGCTCTATCATACATCTTATATGTTTGAGAAACTGGTGAAAAAACAGTGCTTGATCTGTTTACTCAGTGTGGGTAACTGTAATCTTTAACAAGTAGTGATGACTGTCTCTATGCAAAACCAATATTGACCACCAATCAGTACATATTTTACTCCCCACAGACTGGACTGTAAATTTTGGGGTAAAATAATTGCATTTTATCTGAATTGCTGTAAATTAGGAAACATTTTGACTAATTTGAAAAATGAAATGAGGCATGGAACATTCTGGTTTAATTTGCAAAAAAGAGGTTTGTATGTTATGTATGTCTCTGAAATGACTAGTTAGTACTGTAACTTTGTAGTTCTGTTATAACTGTTTTAAAGGAGAATGATAAGAATGGGGTTTACACATTTTTTTTGTACACTAGAAAATGCTTGTTTCTATTTTACAATGAGAAACAAATAGTCTTGTGGTATATGATTGTTATTTACATTAGTTTACACAGGAGTATGAGGTTGTATTTTGAAAACAGTGGGGAAACTTCCCAACTTATTTTCCAATTAACAAATATTATGTTTAGATTCTTTTATGATGTGTTGAAGTGTTACCGTTTTGTGCATCACAACCACAGACTTCTTAATTACATGGACAGAGCATACTGCACTAACGTCCTCTGCATAGAGTGTTGCCACTGCAGGTACATGTTTAGGCTTACCAATATGGCTGCCTACTATGTTTAATGTGTAAAGTTTGGACTTACTCAAGTGGTTCAGTAGCAGCAGATTTTGTGAGAACTTGGAAACTGTTCAAAAAAATGCAGTTAGGTCAAATTTAGCAAAGAGAATTTAGGACTTATATTTTTCTTTCATTCATGTTTGTATTTTGTCTTAAATGTTGCAGATTCATCATCACATTTCACAAATGAAAGTAGCGTGGAGTCCATTTTAGTAAGCCTAAAGTTGTTCAAACATTTACAACCATTTTGGTCACTTGATCCTCTGTCTATATGTATAAGAAGTCCATGATCACAACCCAGCTGCATGAAAGGGTGTAATGTAATAGTATTGATGCTGCAAAACCCTGAAGGTGAATATCATTTAAGTGTAGATACAAGAGGAGGTTAGGAGTAGGATATTCATTAGCAAAATAAAAAAAAAATGATTTTGCCCCCTGCCTTGGTAATTTTTTTCACAGCTATGAATAAATTAATAGATGCTTTAATGTTGGAGCCACACCTTGGTTACAAACTGAGCTGTAAAACCTCATCTAACTAACTTACTGACCCACCTTGATCAGTGCCTATTTTCTGACTTACTGCTAATGTAAAAATGGCTTCCTGCAATCAGCTTGAGAGTTTTCTACATTTTCTTTGTGCATTTCTTTGCAGCAGTAACCTAAAGTGTTCTTTTTTTTTCAAGATTTATGTAATCGACCTGCTAGTGAGAAACAGTTAAGGGGCACTGTGCTCCATGACATATGCATGTTACTGAAATAATTAGGGCAGAGGGCAGGTGAGAGGAGGAATGGAGGGGCTTGGAAATAGCCCTTCATGTATGAGCCTTTGTATAGAAAGCAGCACACCACAGGTGCACTGGGAAAACCTTTCTTTGATCATGTGATGAAAAAATTGTGCCCCAATCATCATCAGCAGTATATTATATCTGGTGCCAAAATATTAGGAATATTAGGGGAAACAAAATTTACATCACACTTCATGCACTTGCTCGATCTCCGCCCTCCTATCTTTTTGAATGTGAGGAGCATGGCCACTGCCTTTGTTGCATCTTGTTCACTCAGGCAGGTGCCAAGGAAATTACCTCTTACCCTTCCCCCAACCCCACCCCCTCGTGGGGCAAAACATCAAAATTTCATGTGGCAGAAGTCATACCATAGCATAAGAAAGGTGACAAACCCTGAACAATGCAAATATTTAAGATAAAGTTGACATCATGGAAAAAAGTAGCTAAATCCCCACCAATAGCTGTTACATAAGTCTTCAGTTTAAGATATTCATTGGAGTTTACAAAATTTCAAAAATTACCTCAATGCAGGAAAAAACAGACAAACATACTTTAAACTTCAATTATCATAATGCAGACTTTAAGTTCAGAAAACACTCAAAATTTAAGGTCCAAGCTTAATTTTACATAAAAAGGTGGAGGGATGTCTGGGGCAGCCATTCAGTTGTTTGTTTCTTCTGATCAGTTGGTGCAATAAATAAAAATAGAAAAATACCAAGGTTTAGTAAATGGTTTAAATAAGATAATTTCTTAAATCATGCAAGATTTGTATATTAGCTGTAAATAATTGTACATCTTTCCTACTTTCAACAATACAGTGCTTTAAATTACCACCAGTGACTCTGTTTCGTGTTGTTGTTGTAAACTTGTGGCTGCTGCCATTGATGTCTTTTAGATTTTAAGGTTTGTTGTGACGTCACAGCCTAGTATACACCTCTCACTGTGCAGGGGAGGAATTTGTTAGATGCTCAGGGGGTAGTTAGAATTGGGCAAATAGAACACATGTCCGTGGCGATAGAGGTGCAAATCCAGGGGCAAGGGGAATCACCACCCAAACCAAATAGTGGGAGAAACTATCCTCCCCGCATAAAAAATTAACCCTGCATGAAAAAAAATTGAAATTTAAGACGGAATTTTATATAAAACATGAAGTCGTGTGAAATGGGTTATTAAACATTAGATCGTTCTTCCTCCCAAGATCAATTGGACCAGTGAGCTGCTCTCTGATAGGACTCTGAATGATTGTCTCCTTATTATAGTTTTCACTTAAACTATTATGTTTTGTTTTTCTTCAAGGTTCCAACAATCCGAATGGCAAGGCCAAGCGTTACTCCCGAAGGAGCTTTCTTTGCCAGAAGAGAGATGAAACATTGCATGATCAACAGCCCTTTGCAATTCCGGTCCCCATGGTCGAAATGGCGACTAAAAATAAACCTGGCGACTAAAAACCACCTTCAGCAAGTGTTGAAGTCGCCAGCCTTTATATGTAACTAAAAAAAATTGGCGACTAACTTTTCTGCAAGAGAAGCTTAAGACCCAGTCTCAAAGAACCCCGCAAATACACCCGAAAATATGCAAGCCTACCAAACATTTTCGCGCGCTTTGCAATTTCACGATATAGATTCAAAAGAACACTATCAGTGCGCAACTCGGATCTTGAAGTATTAGTTATTGCTCTGGTATATCCCCTTCTCACCAGAACCTCGACATAGGGGCTTTCGGAACTTGGGGTGGCACGTATACCCCGGCCCTCATGTCGGGAAATTTCTGTCGCCACCCATGGTCAGTTTACTTATTTTAGCTTTCAAAAGGGTCATTTCTGCGATAAAACCCAAAATTTTCGGTACGCTTTGCCCACTCTTC
>WURT03066378.1:11520-32395 GCA_009936505.3 Holothuria glaberrima
TTTCGGATTACAGTACTTGACTTTTCTTTGGTAATTTTAGAGATATTTTTTTGAGAATTTTATAAGACATTATAAGTGCCAAATGAAATTTTTATTATGTATTTTATAATTTCTGACCACCACATGTGCCATTCTCATTGCTTTATGTGGGTCGGTAAACTTACTGCTGAAATGTGCTATGAGGCTTGCTTTTATCTTTTTTAAATCGGTAACTTAGAATTTCAGCATCAATGAGGCGATCCATATTTAAATAACATAAAAATCAGTATTTATTTATTTTTTTATTTAATTCATACTTTAAAATGCTAGTGTTGAGGCACAAAGAGCTAGGGTTCATCTCTCTTGTAACTTTTTAAAGTATTGATGCTACACCAGTTGTCATGGGGATTTACAAATTAGTCTGTAAGCGCAAGTACATTTCACAGTTATTTTATTTCATGCATAATACTTTTATGAAGAAATGTTCCCATGTTGCCAGAAGAGATTTTATTCCATGGTTTGTTCACTCTCTCAACAGATCTCTCTAAAATAGCTTGTGTAAAGAATGTTCCACAGGAAAAAGGAAAGCAGTGGGTAAGGAATACTTTACAAAAATGGAAAAGTTCTGTCATCTAGCCTGAATTTGTTTTTTGGTGACAAAAAAGGATTCTGAAAGTAGGATAATGATATAAGACATTGACACACAAGAAAGTATATCTGGCACATGTAACTTACTTTTTGATTTTATTTCCAGTCAAATTCATTGTTAAAAAATTGCATGATCCCAGTATTAATTTCTGTTTACCTTAGAAAATACGTACTGGCAACTTTTCACTCACTTTTCCAGTCCACCCCTCTTAACTGAAGACTTTGAATTACCCCCAAAATTAATAAATGTGAACAAGGTACTGTTCTTCATTTGATGTGTGATTTATCTAGGTAGTATTTTTTGTGTAGTGAAGGATGGGTAACACTCTTGATGTGGAAGGACATTTAGTAGATTCAGTTTTTCTCCTGAATATTAATGTTGAAAGAACCAGCAATTTTTCCCTTAAATGTTACTAGTGACTGACATTTGTGGCTCAGTTTTTTTTTTCTGGCAATTATTGTCCTTATCTGCCATCAGAAAATTATGTTCAACAAAGTTCTCCACCATTATGTTGAGTACCACTTTGTGTAGATCATGTTGTCAGTATTGTACAGCTGTTTTATCATGTAAAAGAAATGATCTTTTTAGGATATTGTTCAATCTTAGTATTGGGAATTCAAAACACATGTTCTACTGTAATTCATGTACTTGTATTGTCATTCAATACTTCACTCAGCTGTTAAGTCCAATCATAACAGTTTGTAACTTCCATCATGTATTGGTAGCACATCTACACAAATGCTGTTAGGGTGAAGACAAATTCTTGCAGTTTTCTCACAGGATATTGTACAGAAAATCTTCGGGAGTATTTTCATGATTATTCTGTAACTAGAATAGTCCATACAAATGGAATAAAGATCTTTACTTCTTCCTTATTAATATCATAAAACATTTACTGAATGTACAAACTAGCTCATCCCGAAAATTGTAATAGAATATTGCCTCACTGTAACAGGTTTTAATATTGCAGTTTAGACACCTTCAGTTCCCATCCAGTCCCACTACATCACATCACTAAAGTTCCTTTTAGTTATATTGTAAGAAAAGAGGCGCTGAAAAAAATTATTCAAACGAAATGAATGGTTTTCTGGAAATTTCCAAAAACATGTATGCACTTGCTGAAAACAACCCAGCTCATTCTGAAAATTCATTATTTCTAAAGGTGATGTTTTTGGTTGTGGAATGACCTTGTAAAGGCCAAAAAGATGACCTTATAGAAACATTAATCATAACAAACCATGCACCAATTTCCATGATCCTGTTTTTTCACTAGTATTTCTGGCATGACATACAAAGGTTGTATGGTTGATATAAAAATTCTTTTTATTTTTTCGATGTGGGCATGCTACCATTGGTGTCAATTTTTTCTTCTTAGGAGGTCGGCTGCCAGCAATGAAAATGATCCTGTCCACCATGGTTGGAATCTGTCTGTCCAAAGGCTTGCATTCTTCATCCTCCTGTTTAGATGGATAAACTCATTTCTGATACAAACCTCATTTGTTCCTGATGAATATTGGCAGACGCTGGAAGTCCCTCACAGAAGTGTATTTGGATATCCTTTGCACAGTATTTTCATCTGAAAAGAGTATTCATTTTTTCATCACAGTACATAGCAACTGATTGAAACTTACATCTTGTTTGATGTGTTTTTATGCACTTTGTAAGCATCAGCTTTTGGAAGAGTGACTGCCCTCTCTTCTGATGTTTCTTTGTTCTGGTGTTTCTTTATTCCCACAAGTCTATGTGGAGGTCAGTGTTAGGATAAGGGTGACAACATTAAGGTGACATTTGTCAGATCAGAGAGATGTCAGAGCACATAGGTGTGTGTAACCTTTGGAAGTGTCATATTTTTAAGATGAATATATTGCCTACCTCCAGGAGGTGTTAACATCTTCCTCATAATTCAACTCAAACATAGTAAGACCCGTTGTGTGGTGTATATAATAATAGTAAAAGAAAAACAGTAATTTAGGTTTATGTAACAGACAACATCTACAACACAATATACAGTCAAAGAGAAGTTAAGAAATATTAAGTTAGTAGCAGACAAGAAGTCAGCAGAGTAAAGAATGTAGAATTATAAACTTGTGTGAGAAATATATTAACTAAATCAAGCAGTAATTTTTTTTAAAACTGTACACACTAAAAGAATAAAAAAAATATACCTCAAAGTTTAAGGTGAAGTTTAAAGTACTTTATAGAGAAGTACTAGCCCTTACTGCTTGAAGAAAAAAGTTCTTTGAGTTGGGCTCACAGTATTGGGAGAGGGATTGCAGAATTTTGACCTTACTACAGTACTAGACTCTTTTGTAAAAGTTAGCGTAAGTACATCAGCAGATTCTGCCTTTTGAATTTGTCTGATGAATTAAGTGATTGATAAACAGCATAATTTTGAACATGCTGCAATTGATGATTTGATATGTGTTCTGTTTCTTCACTTTTGAAAATTTCTCCTTAAAAATGCCTTTACATATGGGTACCAAACCTGGGAGTGGAAAACTGGGCTAAGAGGCTACACCTACCCATTAATATTTGCTTCTCTTTTTAAAATCCTTCAATTCCTTCGTTTGGATTATCCATTTCTCTTGGTGAGATTTTTATTTTATTATGATTTAACTTGTCAAGTGACATGTACCTTTTCCATAATGTTGTTCTTTCTTGTATATATAAAGGTGTCTCTTATTTTTATCCTTGAAGGGAAAGTGCAGTCACCCCAAATTGATTAAGTATAGGAATGGCTCATTTACATCATGTGACAACAATTTTGTAACTGAATTTTTAAGTATGCAAATAAACCCCATTGTTTACGTTGAGAATATTACATTTCTGTTCCGAAAAATTTTGAAAAAAAACTTGTGATGGAGATAAGATGATATTTTATAGCATTTAGTTCGTCTGTTAAAGTACGTTTGGGGTGATCGCTTATTCCCTTTAACTCATACACTTTGAATTCATGTGACATCAACGTTCCTCTCTTTTAGTGTAATTTTATTTTTAATGAAAATTTGAAAAAAGCGAATTGTTGATTTTAATACAAGATAAAAATCAAAGTACAGTACGTTTTAGTAATATCCATTAAATCAGTACATCTCCACAAAGCATATCATTTTAATGGTATTATATCTGTCAAGACTTGTGGCAAGTCATTAGTGTATTGGAAGATCATGAAAAAGTAAAATGTGTTTGTTTCTTGTTTGTGTGTTCTTGTTTGTGTGATCTTTTCTTAAGTGAAAGTGAAATTTTAGAATCTTCTTTCATGTCTGTGAGTTCTTAGCTGTATCAATTTTGTCTCATTATAGACTTTTTTGCCCTGTGCCTTACAAGCAACTTTCACTGCAGGACAAGATGTAGCCCTTTACCTGTTGTCACGGCGACTACACGGAGACAGAGCTGCATGTTGGACGGTATCCATTTGATGAATATTATTTTCAGTATAGGCTGAATTAAGATTTTTCATTTATAAAGGGCTCAGTTAAGTTAACAGAAGACTTAAGAAGGGAATTTATTTCTAAACGTGATTGTTTCCATTTTATCCAATTATTAATTGGAGTTTGAAACATTGACTGTTTGAGACCACATTGAACCTAACATTTTCTCCGACAACAGATTTTAATGAAAGGATACAAAGACACAACTAAAAGACCCTTAGAAGGCATTTGAGTTTGCATACAATTGTTTGTATCAATACTCTATATAATCAGAGGTTAGTTACAAACAGTAAACTTGCAGGATCTTATTGAAACTGCTCCCCCCCCCCGAAAAAAAAAAAACATACACTAAAAGAAAGTAAATCCGATTTTTGTGATCACATAAAGCAATACATACTATATAAGAAAAAGCATATTTGACAAGGGTAGGTTTACTCAATAGATGGTGGGGAAGTTAATACAATGAAGAATTGTAGCAAAGATTCACTCAGTGTCACAGATGGATGTAAATGTCAAGTAAAATATCAGCCAATTTTTGGAATTATTTGAAAAGATTTTCATTTTCCTTTCCTTGACTTGTCAGTGCAGCTATTCTGTCATCTAAGTTCCTGGTTTGCCTTCTATACAGCAACAAGGACTCTAACCAACACAATGGAGACGGTTTGCACAACTGTAGGGATTCTTTTCTACCCTTGGTGTAGATCCTCATCAAGGTAACCCTCAAACAAGCATTGAAGTAGTGGAGCTCAGAACCTCTTGAAATGTTTCTTCAATTTAACAAAAAGATGATATTTAAAATTTATATGATATGATAGTATATGAACTCACTGTGGAGCAATGCAATGTAGCAACTAGGAAGTTTGGGGTTTGAGCCTCAGTTTGGTCATGTTAAAGTGGTAGTTTCACCCAAGAGTATTCTATGATTTCTCCATCTGATGGATCTGTCGAGATGGGAAAACAGTAGATGAAAAACCACCTAACTTTGACCTGCCCAGGGATGGAACCTCAAACCTCCTGTTTGCCAAGCTTCATTGCTTCAAATACCACTGCCTTTATCCACTCGGCCACAGCACTTGATCACATGGGTCCCCCTCCCCTTTGGAACAATTTTGTTTTTGGAAGAGGGCTGAGATTCAAAAAGGTGCTATATTTGACACATTTTGAAGCATTTTTTTTTTGCCTCAACTTTTTCTCCAGCGTGATGACCAATAGGGGGGGGGGATGTGCCTGTTGCTCCCCTTCCTTGATCCACCTCTTTTGGTCACTGCTGAAAGGTCCAACTGCAGCCAAATTTGAGTCATAGATGCAGCATCATTACCTTGAATTATTGTAAAGATAAATGTCACAGGAAGTCATTTAAAATTAAATTGAAATATAGCCTAACAATGAGAAGGCCTGTCTTGACGGGTGGTTGTATTTTACTAGTGATATTGTTTAATATTAGCCTCAAGTTCAGGTTCCTTTACCACTATAAGTGACACCAAGTGTAGGAGTAGCCTAACAGTATCCATACCACACGTTATGTAAGAGATGGCTTTACGTTAATGATTTGTCTCAAAGGGCCTGTTTCATCACCCCTGCATACATTTTTGAGATTGAGGATTTATGACATCACAGTCGGTCACCTTCCTTTGATTGACATGGAACATGTGTAAATTTAAACTAAACTACTATTCTGATCGGTCAATGTTGACTTAGTCCGATCAGTTTCCTGAGGTGACTTACATTGTACAGCAGAAAGTAGCTACACAGTGTTCAGTGCATAACAGGCACCAGATGCTCAAAATACCAGAGGGTGTTAATAGAAGCAAACACCATAAAGTGCCTTTAGTAGAACTGGTTCAAGGCTATGCAGGAAGGGAGGTGAATAAGATAGTTTTTGAAATCTTAGAGGTACTAGAAGTGAGTTTGGTTTGGAAAATTTACCTGTAGGATTTGAGACAATAGGTGCTGTAAGTTCAGTTTGGAGAATTCAGCTATTCCAATTTGATGATTATTAAGCTGTCTTTTTGTAAGTGTATTTTATTTTGTTTATTTTCATTCATAGAAATCGAGCAGAGATCTGGTTTTGTTTTACATTTGCTGCCCTTGCATGTGTCGTTCGTCCTACTGCAGCAATCATTTGGTTTCCTCTTGCCCTGTGGTACCTAGTAAAAACGGAGCAGAAGATGTTTACCATTCTTTGTGATCTTCTTCCGATTGGGTAAGTGATCATATATTAAGTGTAAAAGCATCTTTGGGTAAATTCTGAAAGAAAAAACTGTGAAGTCATTGGCCAAAGATCAGTACATATCATATTGTCATATTGGTCCATGGTTGTCATCTTGTTCATTCAAAAATGCTTCTGATCATACAGCTTGACAGTTGACCAGTATTTTTCATAATTTTTTACAATTAAAAAAGTATTAACAACAAGCTTGTATACATACAGTGTTGGCACAAGGTCACAGAATTTAGTGGGGAATTCTCCCCTCCCAAAATATTATGACAGGGATTTTGGTTTAAAGGAGAGGGGTGATCTCAATTAGTTGCAACAAAAAAGTCAACTTTTCCCAATAGGTGCAGAAAATTCCAGCACACGATCTTTAAACTTGATGGATTGTTGAGAAGCATTTGGCAATTGCATGATCCTGCTGCCTAATTTGAACACAGTGTATACATGTAAAGGAAGTATTGCCCCAACTTTTCCCAAGAGATTCCCGACCAAGTGTGGGAAATTCCAGCACACGATCTTTAAACTTGGGGGATTGTCAGTTGAGAAGAGTGCGGGAAGTGCATGATCTCGCTGCCTAATATAAACACTGTATGTATGTAAGGGATGTATTACATTTGTGATTTTCACACCATTGAAACCATGATACAGAGATAAAGAGTGATAGACAATTCAAAGTAAGGTAGCAGGGACATGCCATCTTCAAGTAATAAGGTTCTTACAGAAAGAAACTCACTGCTAGGTAGCTCGTGAATAATTTGTTAACCAAAATTTCAAATTTTCAAGTGGTCTTCTATGCATGACTCTTTAATGTGTTGATATTTTTTGGAAGATAAGCTATTTCCTCATTTTATGGTCAACTGAATGGTTGAATAATGGTAAAATCTGTGCACTGTCTGTACCACTTTGATATAATATAAACACCTCTTAAAAAGTATAAGTGGCAGTGAAAACACCCGATGGACATTAGCAGAAGCTTGTTTTGGGAAATGATGTCTTACCTCAGGCTTGATTTAATGAGACGTTGGTGCTAGTCATAGTTATGCTACATGCTACATTAGTGAAAGAATAATGCATAGTGTTCAAAGTGTAGTGGGTTCCACAGCCTTAAAAGTTAATGACATTTCATTTTACCCTGCAGTGCTGGGAAAGTAGAGGAAAGGTCATGAAACTTTGTTCAATATATATATATATATATATATTTTTTTTTTTATTGCATTTTTGTCTTAGTAAAAGATTGTGTTAAAATATACCGCATGCTGTTCAAAATTTGCCGGGTGCGCACTCTTTATGTAATACTTGTAATCATTGACCAATTTTTTTCCCCCTTCAGGTCTTTAGTACTGTTTTGTTCCATTTTAATAGACAGATTCTTCTATGGAAAGGTAAGTCCCTGTGAATGTTCATGCTTTTAAAGTAAGTGTTAAAGATCAGCCCTATAGTCATCAAATAGGTTTAAAATTGCTATCTGCTTAATTTTAATATTTTGATATTCAGTAAACTCACTAGATGCACTGTAGCCTGAGGAAGAGGAATTCGAAATGAGAAGGTAAATTTGAAACTTAAACTGGTTAAGTCTGGTAAGTTCATAAGTTCACATTTTGTGTGAAAAAGTTTACATCTTGTATAAAAAAAGAAATATTTTTTGAAGAAGAGGAAGTAATCAAAAAATGTGGCTTATCGTTTTCATTTTTTACAGTGGGTCTTTGTCCAGTACAATTTCTTGGAATTCAATGTGTTACATAATATGGGCAGTTTCTATGGTTCCCATCCCTGGCACTGGTATGTGACCCAGGGTTTACCAGTCATTCTTGGTTCTCATCTACCACTGGTAATACTTGGTATCCAAAAAAGTGGTCGCAAGCTGCTGTCCATGAAACTTTTGATACTTTGGGTTATTATTGTGTACAGGTGAGACCTTAACTACATGATTTTATATATTTCTTTATTTACTTTCTGTAGAACCACCTTTTCCTAAAATTAACCCCTGTTGTGAAGTCATATAGACGCCACCCACTTTATATTGAATTAGCACATGGACTGTTTCCAACACAGAAGTATGTTACAGCCTTTTCGGCAAACTGAGCCCAACATTCAGCAGTGAAAACACTTACTTCAACAACATGTTAGTAGTCCAAGCTAGTGCATACATGTTTGTCAAAATCCATATAAATCAAAGTTAACATCATTTCCCTTGTACTATAAATCAAAAGTATGGCAATTGTCTCACACAGTGATATGATCTCAACTACTCTATATGAATTGTCCATCTCTTTTAATTTTTATCCTGAAATGTGGAAACATCTTGCCAAAATGTCCATGTTTTTGTTTGTTGCTTGTGCTACATTATATACTCACAAAGAAATGGTTTTAAGTCAGTAGAACAGAACCATTGGTAGGAAGTGAATGTTACTAGTGTTCCCATGAAGCTGCTGTCTATTATGTGACATTGACACAATAGTTTGCTAATTTGATACACTGATGTTCAGCGGAAATAAAAATTATGTCCATCCTGAAATTGATACAGTACAGTCAAAACATTATACAGTGTTGTAAAAGATATTACACCAAATACCCAGCAACTAAGGCTTTTGTCATGATAAATGTGAATAATGTTGCATTAAAAATTTTGGATCTTCTAGGGCTCTAAAAAGACCATGAACTTACCTTGACTATAGGGACTGATTGCATCAAGGGCTGGCATGTATTTGCTAGTTACACAGGCTTTGCATTTAGCTATGAGTTAAATGTTTAGATGTTAGACATTTGGACTCAGTGGATAAATTAAAGGAAACCTTGATGATCGTGGTGGAGACATCACATAATTATAATGAATTATGGAACTGTTATGCAAGTAAAATTCATTGAGTTAAAATAAGACTGAGGATATCCTTTGAAGAATCTCTAAATGAAGAAAGAAATTACCTGTACAGGGTAGTTTTGAACAAGCATAATGATGTTTGAAAACTAGTCAGGCATTTTAAATATTTATAAGTGTCATTGTCTGTTATTAACTTATTGGCATAACTTTTGCTTAGTATTCTTTTCACTGAAGTTTAACTTTTTGCATTGTTTTTTTGTGGTAGTGCCTCAGTACAGATTTGTTTTCAGTGCTCTGATAATTTCAGAGATTGATTGATACATTGGTTGATCAATCTATTAATCGATCAATGACCCATCAGTCCATCCTGTTAATGTGTATAGATTGGTTTATTGATCACATTGATTGATTCATTGAATAGTATTATGAAGTACAATAATTAATTCAATATCAGGTATTTATTAACTTTTCTTTCATATGTAGCTTTCTGAGCCACAAGGAGTTTCGTTTCATTTTACCTGTTCTTCCCATGTGCATGCTGTTCTGTGGTAAGCTATATCACAAGTTGCAATACTTTGTGAATTTTGTAATAAACCCTTCATGGGGGAGCTTAGATTTGAAGGAGTAATTTAAGGAACAGACTGTAACATGATCTCTGTTTCTTTGTTTGAACACTCAATATGGAATTATTCATTTACAAACTTCTATATAGGGCCACTCCCCCCCCTCTCCTGTAGCGTGTCACCCAAAATACCTTATCTGTTTGTCCAGCCAACAGCTTCATTCCTATGTGTCTGCACCTGTTATCAACCAGTGTATTTTTGTGTGTGCGTGTGATGGTTCAAAAAGTTGTAATTAAAATTTTCAGTTAATTTTTTGTGGGAAACTGACACAATTGAGAAAGACATTAAGGGTAACAAGAACTTGCCTTTTACATTTTTTGAAATCTGTTCAACTGAATATTATTGTTCTTTCAGGACCCTTCATATCCCATTGCAAACATTCTACACAGCGACTACTGATCGTCTATTTGCTAGTGCTAAATGTGCCTGTTGCATTGTACACAGGGCTGTTACATCAGAGGGGAACCGTTGATGTCATGACCTTTCTGAGACAGGAACTGAGGTCAGAGGTCACTTCTGTAGAAACCAAGAAAGATGTGCTGTTTTTAATGCCTTGCCATTCCACACCATTTTATAGGTAAGATATTTTGTATCTAAATACTGCAGTATGCTTCCACAACAATGACAATGTTGTAGTGTACACTAGCCATACAATGCATTATTTGAATCTGTCATAGTAAATGATGCTTCTCTTAGCATAACTTTGAGACAAAGTTTAACAAATGGTCTCACAAACCTTTCCCAGGTAATGAAACTGGAACTTTGTGGGAATCTTTGGTGTCTTAGATATATGTTGTCCTTGTCATTGATTGTTCCCATAATTCTGTACCAAGACTTCAAAGAAATTTCTAAGTATTCAACATTCATGTGGACAAGCTATTATGCTACCACCATTGTCATTTTGCAGGGGTTCTTGCATCATGCGAGACATATTTAGGAATCCTTGGCACTTACACATATTCACAATTAGTAACTTTACTTTGATTGACTTAAATTCAAAGAATGGCTTAACATATTTATGTCATTCTTATTCCACTTGGAAATATTCTGGGGACCAAAATTTACTTGTTCAGCATAGCTGTTCACAGTGATGTTGAGGGGGTTTAAACTGGAGAATTTTAATTGGGTATCTGTTTGTCCGTTTCAGGAAGTTCTCCGATTTAGGAAGTTGTCCGACTCAGGAAGTTGTGAGCTTTGCTCGGTTCAGCTGTTGAACAGTGGTGCAGAGCAAGGAACCTCCACCCCTCCCAGCCTTTGGGAAAGTGGCTACAGACTGGGGATACACTCATGTCCGTCGGATGGGGACGTTAAATGGCGGTCCCACGAGCAGGATTGGGAGCGATTAGTACACCCCCCTGCCTTGTTAACCTCTGGGCACTAGTCGAAAAGAGAAGATGAATCTCACCGATGTTCATCCACGCTCATTCTGGTATAGGGTCGTTATTAAATGAGCCAGTTGGCTTCCTGACCCTCAAACATTAAACTTATTGGTCTGTGGTAGCTTGTTCAGATCAGTGAAAGGTGATTTAGTGTGGCTTACTTCAAAGATAGATCAGATTACAATAGATTTAAAATTGCACACAGTAGTGATGAGTTTAAATTGCTCAAGGCAATGTTCTGCTTAGTACATGTAATCAGCAGAATATTGCCATGAGCAATTTAAACTCATCACGGGCTGCTGTAGTATTTTCAGGGAGCTGTATTAGACAGGGTTTTTTTTTTTTTTACTTTTTGAAATCATGGGAGGGGCTAGCTGTTAACTTAGTTGCCAGAAGGAATGCTTCTAGTGTAACATAAGACAAATAAGTGGAAGTTGGAGGGGGGACTGAATTGTTCAGCAATGTAAGATGCCAAGCGGCCAACTAGTTTATTGTAGCCGTGAGGTGCATCATTTTTAAATTTGTTCCCTGGTATTTACTGCTAGATACACCAAAAGTAGTGATGAAAGCTAACCTGTTGCAAAATGAGTTTGGGTCACTTTGTGTCACTTAGGGATTAGCATTAAAAGCAGTTGCCTATAATGGAAGAAAATTTGTGAAGCTTTGACTTATAAAAGGATGTTAAACTCTTTCTTTCAGTCAGTATTTCAGCTGACAGATTTTCTTTGCAGAAGAGTTTTTTGGGAGCCATGATGGAGAGGTAGGGTGGGTGTATGGCCCCTTTAAGTATGAAACAATTATACAACTAGCAAAGCCCACTTATAATAATTTCTTCTGCTCTTTCATCCACCTTTCCTAACTTTCAGTATAAAGCAGAACAAAGTATATTGATCATGTCATGTACTTTTCCATCAGTAGTAACCCATAGACCACATAATTGTGCTGAAACCAAATCAACATGTCTCATTTTCTTCCCAATCCAGTCACTTACATTCCAATGTCAGTCTTAAATTCCTCACCTGTCATCCTAATCTTGAACATATCCCTGATTACGTCGATGAAGCTGATCTCTTTTATGAGAATCCAAAGAAATGGCTGGAGGAGAATTACCGTAGTTTGGAAAAATATCCCAGTTACATTGTAATGTTTAATGTACTCCAAGAGGTGAGTTGGAATGAGTGATATTCATCTGTTGCTATGGTAACCAGCTAAGAACCAGCTGAATGAATACTTTCCTTTGTTTCATGAAGTCAGACCAATTCCTGCAGAGTCTCTTTTACAATGAGGGATTGCTTTTAGAAAAAGAGCAATTCATTAGAATCAAAAGGTTTAAATCTTGAATGCAATCTCAAATACTTTGCAGTAACAGTAGAAAGCACGCTCTTTTACAGTCGCAACTCTTACAATTGAAATGGAAAGCTAGTTTCAGTGAGGGGATAGTATACTGGTGTTATACTGGTGTTATAACTTGGATTCATTGTCAAGTGCAATTCTTGCACAATTATGGGCTGTGCCACATAACATTTGAGATTTCAGAAAGAGTATGGTATGTCAGAATGCTATATCAACAACTGCAAGGGGGAGGTGGTTGTGGAAGTTTTTTTTTTTTGCACATTATACAATCTACATATGAACAATAGCCCACCTGCAAGAAGTGTGAAGACGAATTAAAATCACTGCCAGGCTAAAGCATTGACCTCAGTACTCTTTTTGTTGAGGCCAACTGAATAAGCTAATAGTGCAGATTGGACAGTGTGAAAAATTACTTTATTAAACAGGTCTAGGGACAACCCCCCTCCCGACAATTCCCACCTGCAAAATCTCACCCCATTCAATAATCCCTGGACAATTTCCTCCCAGAACAATTCCAACTTTTCTTGTGGGGAAAGTTATCTGAGGGGAACGGCAGAGGGAGTAGTTCAGGACGGAATTGTACTGAAAGGAGTTGTGTAAGGGATTGCCAGGGGTGTGGGGGAGTTGTCTTATCACATGTTAAACATGATAACCCATGATGAATTGATCATTTTAAAATGTCCACTTGAGTTCCTTCCTTGCCCAATTACACAATTTGATGATAGATGGAAAATAATACGCCATGCATAGACATTTAATCTACCTCCAGGAAACCCCAGCCACAGCATGCAGAGCATACAGAGGGAGTTTTGTTTACAATCCTGCCTTATCCACCGTGTAATTGTTTGCAACCTTAGTGGAATAGAACCTATGTGTGGTGATAATAATAGACCTCTGGTAGTGGGGTTGCGTATTTGATATACCTCACTTAGACAATAGAAAAGTGAGATTTGGAAATCAACATTTTAAGCATCCTCAATTCAGCATGCACCTGTTGCATATTCAATTATGTAATATTGTTCTTATAATTACATCCAGGATGTATTCATACTTTAGAAATACCACAAGTTGAAATTTAGAAGCATACTCTCAAGGATTTATTTAGTTTTGTGCTTAATTTTATGAATATGAAAATGTAGTATGTTTCTTAAAAGAAAGTGTCATATTTATTTGTGCAAGTTCAACAATATTAAGAAATGTCTCTTTCCAAATTTTTGTTACAGAGGGTCAAATCTTTTTTGGACAAGGGAAAATATGGCCAGGTATTTTATTGTTTTTATCCTTGAAGAACTCAAAAGAGAACTTTAAGTTTATATACTCATCAAGTTGCACCAAGCTGTAAAAATGGTGTCATACAAAGGGGCATGAAAACATCATGAAATGTGTGCAGTTCCAGACACAAGGTGACTGACAATTTTTCATGTGGGGGGGGAATTGGGAGGGGGATGGGACCTTTTGGGGACTGTGCTTCCCCTACCCTTTCTCACTTAGCTACACCTTTTCTGCAGTATTATGAGAGGTACTGTACTTGTAGCTGGGAGTAAGAGAAGATGACTGGTGTGGGGCAGGTATCAAAATATTTGCTGGGGTAACTCAATTGCACCCTTCAAATTTTAAAGGAAAGGGTAATTTTAGCCCCAATAATGAATGAATGAGTCTGTGTGCATGCTTGCATGTGACATACTGTACTAGCATGTCAGCATGAGCATGCTTTACTGACCAAAGCTCTTGTGCTCTTGCTACTTGAAATTTAGTTTTCCCCATGTAAGATATTTTTCTCATGAGCATTAATTGTTTTTCATTAGACCTCAAGTAATTGCACGTATACTCTAGGTTAGTAGCAATGGTTGGCTTCTGTTAACCAGGTGAACCATAACATTTTCTCCTAAAGTTTGATCACTTTTAGTAGCACAAGTAAATTTAGATTTGTGATTTCAAAATGCATTCCTCAAGTGTTTATTTTCTTTAGATTATGAAATACATATGTAATTTGGGCACTGAATAAAATATGCCCGGGGAAGTGGAACAAGGTATTAGCTCACTTACAATGTCCCTGGTTTTCTTACTGAGAGTCTGAATCATCCTGTGTGCCTCTTCAGTGTGGGTTAAGGCCTCAAAGGGGCTGTTTGGCTGCCTCAAGGTCTTGCCTTGTACCATGACCTCCTCTACCAGGACTCTCAAGAACCCCAGTTTCTTCTGAACCTTGCATGACCTCCTCTACCAGGACTCTCAAGGACCCCAGTTTCCTCTGGACCCTGTGGTCAAACATCCTCATTTCAAATCCAAGCCATTGCAATTTTCGTGGGCCTTTATCCTGTAGTCAGTTGTATTGTTACCAGTCCTCCCCCTTATTTATGTTCTCTCCGTTTGCTGTGTGGATTTCTTATTGCCAAGGTTGTCATAAAGTGGTAGATTTATAAATGTGTGTGCAGGCAACAAGGATCTGTCTGGAACATTTGAAATAGTAAATCTAAAGACTTCAGATGACTGTAGCTTGAACATCACCTTAGATAATATCACCAGCTTGTGCTTCTGTCTTCAGGAGACTTCAGCTTGTACATAACATTAAATATTTATCAGCAACTCATGCTCTATGTCCTCAGGTTGGGGAATTTTTCCATACACATTTCCCAGAAGGCCGTGTAGGAAGATTTGTGCTGGTCTTTCACCGTGAGGAAGATAATGTAAGATGAAGGTGGAAAAGTCCGTTAAAAAGTAACAGATGTCTTTGTGGATATGTGATGATATGACCTATACCTAATGGCATGAGCCAGCTTCTCTCCAACATGTCCTTACAGGAGAGATACATGTTTCCTGTCATGCTGCAATACTGAATGCTGCTCAAGTTGAAAGAAAGTTTTTAGATACTGAATGCAGATCATGAGGTCAATATTATATCCAAGTGAAAACCCTGGAGTCAAATGATTTGATATAAGTCTGGTCAAAGAGCTAAGTCACATGTAGACTATAAGGTGAAACATCATGTCTTCCTTGTAAACATTTATGCAAAAGAACTGGCATAATGGAGAAATCAGCAAACAATGAGTATGGCAACAAATATATCTACCACCGAAGGAAGGTTGGACATTCTGTGGAAGAGATTTAGCAGCCAGAGCCTACAAACCCTTTCTTCACAAACCTTGTAGCCTACTGTACAATGGAGGCTTGCCTGTGCTGTTTCTACAAGGCTTTGTAGTTTGGACAATATGATAAAAATGAACTCATTTTAATAGCTGCATATACCACATTTAAGTTTTAATGTTTTTTGCAGTGACAAAAATTAGGAGTCTGCCAATAATGATGGAAATTGAGTTCTGTTAGAAACGAATAATTACTTTATCATGCTACCAAAGCTTTGTAACAACAGTACTATATTGTGTAAGATGGCTTTCAAAATCAACAATTTTGTTTATGGTCAGCAGTCTTTCCACTTGTCAGTCAAATACAAAAACTGTCATCTTATTTGCAGTATTGTTAATTAAGTAGTTAACAAGATTGACATTTGAAATCGGAATTCAGTTTTGCGCAAGTATCTGTCTTTTCCACTTCAACACCATTGAAAGCACCTGAAAATTTCCCAGAGGTCAAACTACTTGTTTCACAAAGCATTTACTGTGTGAAGTGGTTGTAAAAGATGGTTTCAAAAGTGGTGTCTTTCAAATTTGTATTTGTTCAGTTCAAGGATAAAATTGTCCACTTCAGGTTCCCAGGTCCTCATTTCAGCATATTTGCAGAACAAAGATTCCCTTCCACCTTCCTGCCTTTGGCTAAAGACTGGTAATACAATCATATGGTTATGCCAATTAGCAATAAATACATGCATGTCTTGTCTTTTGATCATTTCTGAAGGAGAATGCAGAGTGACATTCATCCATGATCTTATTGAGAACCCTCTATTGAGATGCGAGACATCTTAAAGGGTAATACACATTGGCATCAATTTGTTCCCAATACTGGGAGGGAGGGGGACAGGACCCCATTTTCAAATAATTCACTGTGTGAAAAATTAAAGTCAATGGGCAATTTCTCAAATACTTTATTGGGGGACATGTCTGCGGACCCCTTCCTGGATTGCCACCCTTTTTGATACATACCAAGTGCTTCCAGCCCCTCCTTTACTTTAAAAGAAACACCTGTCTGTGTACCTTCTGCACTGAGTATACATTGCCCAAGGCCTTATCTGCACACTGCTGTGAGAGAGTTCACCACTAACTCAACAGACGAATGCTATTATTTGAATTATTTTATGTCACTGATTGTTTGTAGTGATACAGCCGAACAGACCATTTGGCCTTGTGGTTAGAGCATCTGCCTCTCAGCCAGAAGACCTTAAATTGAGGAGTGAAGTCATACCAATGACTTTTAAGGGAAAATGCTATCACCCCAGTATGGATAAGTGTAGTAGTCTACCCTGTTTTATGAATGGCTCTTGAGAATCATGTGACACTTTTCTCATTAACTTGTGAAATATTTGTGGAGTAACTCCTTGGTTTGTCTTGAATATGCAAAATTTAAATCCTGAAATATAATGAAACATACTTGGAAGGGAAATAGGAAGAAATTTGTGAGATTCAAATCTTGTTTCAAAGTAAGTTTGTGGCCACTGCTTATGCCCTATGCCCTTTAAAATTGGAACCTGTAGCCTTGTTGCTTGGGGCTTAGCATAAAAGATCAGAACAGGTTAATAATACATAAAGAAATTTAAATTTTTCAAAAAATGTGGTAAAATAATGTATTAGAGAGTGTAAGGACTGAAGGTCCCTTTTAATACAATGGCACCTTGCATTTGGAAGGTGGTAATATTTGAAGAATTAAATGCTACTGTTTGATCGCCTGCAGTGCATGATGGGAGGAAATCAGACTGTGATGTGACTTGAGCAAATAGATCAGACCTAGCATTTGTGTTTCTTTATAAATGTTGATACAACTTCATGGAAAATTCCATATATTTGTTTGCTATACAGTAGATGTGAGACAGTTTTAAGCTAGATCTATGCAGAAAAATATTTGAAACATTCATGCAGTTTCAAATTTCAAGGATAAAAAACGACATTCAACATTAGAAATTAGAGGCAATTTGCCTTCTTGGCATCGCACTCTGTAACTGTGAGGAAACCTGGAGGGATTTTATGACAAAAAGTAACCAAATCTTCAGAGACAGATCTTTAGTTAGGAATGGTGTTCCGGTTCAGGAAATACATGACATCTACTGACTTCTATTTTTTTTCATAAGAGACCCCTACAAAATGCCACCAGACAATGCTTTTAATGATGCAATGAGTACCAAACTGATTGTATGTCCCCAGGGTGTTGAGGTGGGTTGTAGGAACAAACAGATAGTAAATGATTTATATAAAGTGCCTTGAGCATTTTGTAGAATGGAAATGTGTGCTGTATAAAATCTAAGTATCAGGTATTAACATTAGGCAGACTTACCAACTCTCTTGGTTTCAGGCATTGTCTCACATTTAAAATGTGAGATGACAGTGAAAATCTTTTTAATGCACTGCCAGAATAAGTTTCCTTATTTTAGACCAAGATTAGCACTTCCCATCACTGGTTAAGTTATTATTGAATGGCAGACTTATCATTGTCAGAAAAGTGACTTATTTAGCAAAAGATTTTCTATGGAAGATAATATATACAGGCTAATTTCTCCCATTTGTCAGTTTTTTCTAGCTATACATTGGCATTCCAATCTGGTAGAAAATACTTTTCAAATTAATGTTTGAGACTTGTTTAAAACCTCCAGGTTTGAGATGCGATTTCCACATTTGCCACTTTTGAGGTTGGCAAGTCTGATAAGAGGATTCCTTTACATAAATGGGGTGATGCAACAGCCCTGTTTTACAGGTAATTTACAGATGTATATGTAAAGACATGGCATCCTGGTCTCTTGTTGGCAGTTTGTGAATCATCGATTTTTAACAATATTTGCTACAGCTTTATTGTATTGCAGAAAAAGATTGGTTGAAATGCTTGTTATAAATACTTTCAACATGTTTAATAAAGCTTGGTCAAAAATAAACTTTTGTTCTTGTGATGCTGTTCTCTGGAAAACTCATACACACTGGTGAGAAAAATGGCAATTCTAACAAAACTTCTGTGTAAGTTGTAACTTTGTATTCTGACCATTATTTGAACGTGCATATGACTGACATCTGTCTTTTCTGAAATACCTCACCATCAATATGGAAAGAAACATGTTTTACCATTAACCATAAATCGGCAATGTTGTATGTGGTATTTTTTCAAATTACAAAACTGAAAATAATAAAAAAATGCATATCACTATATCATTCATAGATTACAAGAATTGGGTGTTTTTCCTTAAACTATCCCTTAAAAAGAGAATTCACTGAAAAGCCAGCACAAAATCACATTTACATCAAAACAGCATTTTTCTGACCTCCTAGTGTCTATCAAAATACCACACTTCAGTTTAAATGTTGGAAGCTGTCTGCCAGCCCAAAAATTAAAACTTGACCAGACTTCTAGGAAAAGATGAGCAAGGTCCTAATATTCAATTCATTATTAGATCTTCAGATTTGTTACATGTAAACATTCTTAATTTTACCCCACCAACTACAGGTTAGTCAAAAAAAGTTGTGGTTGTTTTTTTTTACCTTTAAACAAGTCTAAAAAGCAAAATCTTTACTGCTACTCGCTTGTTAATACTATGACCTTTTTAAATATTTACCTACAAATTTTGAGACATGGAGGGTGCAAATTTTTAACTTAGAAGCTTTATAATACCACTACATTTAGTCAAAATAGAACTGTGATGAAACTGCTTCAAATTTTAACCAGCCAAAAAAAAAAAAACAAATATGTGTGCAAAATGTGCACTAAGTATTAGTTCAAAAGGAGTACAAATTTCCCTGTCAGATGGTTGAAATAAATGGCAGTATTTTGCTCTGGCCATACCACAAGTAGACTGGTCAGCTTAATTTCCCAACACCCACCAGAATGACCGTTAAATTTGTCATATCTTTGGAATGTGGAAGGGTTCTGACGAGAGGAATAAAATAAGGGATGGGGAGAAGCCAGGAATGGGTACAATAAAATTTTGCAGTAATGTCCTCCCCTCCCACTACCTCCATGGCAATTCCCTTTTGCTCAAAGTGATAAAGGATGTGTTATTAAAATGATTTATACGATAGCTAATAAAGGTAGATACATTCCATTTACTTGGCTACATTATGGTCTGATAACCATTAATTACAGCATCGCAGATGGTTAATGAATCATAGAGTAATTAAGATGCATCACTTACTTATAGACAGTCTGTGGGAGAATTTTTCCTAACAGAAGTTTTATACCACAAATACAACAAACAACAATGAGTAAAATAACTGGACTTCCTTTCTCAATAACTCTTATGTATTAAACTACTCTCTAAGAGATCAGTCGCACATGCAAAAAAAAAAACAATTCGGAAGGTCTTCAAAGCACATAAAACAATTGATAAAAACACTGGTTTTCTATAAAAGAAAAACCTTTCTTTTGGCTCTAATTCTTGCACTGCTACTGTTTCAGCTTTGAAATGTAAAATGCACACATTGAGCATTCTTACGGCATTATGGTTGACATAGGTTTGTTAAGCAAGATGCTTATACCACTTAACATGTTCCAAAACAAGTTGATGGTGGCATCTGTGATAGTGGTGTTATTGTGTGTATGGGTCTACGACTGCCACTCACAATTCTATGACCAGTTAAAGCAAGTTTTATGTTGTACCACATTCAGTCAGGAAAAACATTCCTTCTTCCCGACTGGGATATGTGTAGTTCGAAGGTTAAAGCAATTGGACCAATCCAGTACCAGTGATTGCACAGGAAGCTGAATGAGGGTTGTCAAATGCTATAAAGTAATGTCATCAAAATGGGCCAGGCTGTCGGGAAGTAGCAATTGTCAATGGTATGAATAAAAGTTGCAACAACTCTACAAGAGCAGGTAATAACAGTCAAGTTCAATCACGCAAAATTGTGCAGAGTGTGGCTAGCTTTAACCACAGGCTTAAGCAAGCAACTAAAATCATACAGGTGTGGCTGTGTGAGGGTGTGTCTGTAATGCAGGTAACGCTCCTACAAAATGTAGCATTTTTCGCGTAAGTATCTAACATATCTAAGTTACAGTACTACCACCACTTGCGAAGACTTAAAAGCTCACATTAAAAGTATAAAAATAATTAAAACATTTAAAATGTTCCAACCACGTCACCCACAACTGAATAATTGCTAGAGATAAAATGCAAACATAAACTAGCCAGTTTGGTACTTTTACATCAACATCCAATGAACTACATCGACAGAGCTATGACATCAGTAACACTTAAAGCTCTATTAACTTTCACTTAAGGAATAAATCGCATTTGGCGAACTATTATTGGTGAATAAACCGTCGAGACTCCAAATTTGACAAAATAACG
>WURT03066379.1:0-13635 GCA_009936505.3 Holothuria glaberrima
GATAGGCATGGTTTAAGCTAGTTGTAATGAGATGGTTTGTTTCAAAAAAGCCTACAGATTTTGACTGTTTTTGCACCGGTTCTCCAAATTTTGCCATTCCCACTACCATTTTCAGTTACTACATGAATAGCTACATCCATTATAAGCATAGTTAGTGTATCGACAAATAAAGAAAAACATTAGACCTTATGTATTTCCCTATTCTTGATCAGGTAGAATCACTTTAAAGTCGCAAAAAAACCTAACAGGGCAGTACTACAGAGTATCTGCCACCTTTAAGTCCACCTGACAGCAGAAAGGTGCTATTTGTCCACATAAAAATGACGCAGTTTCTGTTCATGTCGCATTTCCTCGAAAAAACTCATGTGAGGAACTGCTTAAGTACTGTGGTATCAGATATGCTACTGCTTATCCTGTTTGATGGAGAGATATTTTGATAGGGCAAGTGGATTTATGAGTAAGTTATGAAGAGAGAAGATCCCAGGAAAAACACGTGACAGTTTTAATGTACACAGTTTGTTGAATTATGATGAAGTCACTCCTTGAATTTACTTGTCTCTTATGTATTTTTACGTTAACCATTGTGGTATCATGCACCTGATGACAAATTAGGGCGATTATGATATTTTCCCTTGGTATGTCATAATATGGTAAAGATTCAATCATCCTGACCTTTACAAGATGTGCAGCTCAGTATTGTAAAGAAAAAAATGTACTCAAAACAATGAAGCATTTATGCAATACATGATCAAGTCATTCTCATGCGTACAGGCAGCAACATAACCAGAAAAATATGTGTGTGTGTGTGTGGGAGGGGGGCTCTGGGACAAGGGCTGCACTATTTCATGGGGGTCCAAGTATGGAATCATAGTATACTTGTATATATTTTTCACTCTTGGATTTTCCAGTGGGGTTGGGGGATTTAGGAGATACAGGATGCTTTGTGGGGGGGAAGGGACTCATTCCCCCAATTTTCCCCAATTCCCCCACCCCCAAACCACTGCATGCAGGAATCTATACTGTGTACGTATTACCCATAAACTGCATGCATGCCAAATATACTACAGTATGTCAGCAGTGCAGTATGCCATGGCACTATAGGAGAGAGAAGTGATATCACAAATAAAAATACAGTATTTTGGTAAGAAGGTGGTTGATCCATGGCTTTTGATAGTTTTTCATTTTACGGTCCACACATAGATGGGTTCTTGTTGGGGGAGGGAGATACAGAGGGAAGAGGAAAAATTTGACACCAAAATCCTGTGTGCCAGTGTGCAGTTCCAGCATTTGAACCAAAGTCAACAGATTTGACATACCTTTCAATGATCAAGAACAGAAAGTTGAGCAGATAACACAGGAAATTTGATCATGTGTATACTGCAAGTATTGTAATGTATAGAGAGATGGTATTACTTATTCAGGGTCAAAACAGCTGCATTTAGACCACATGATGAACACCATACCAGCAGTTTAATTGACCTTTAATCAGTGGTGAAAATTTGTAAAAAAGAGTGAGAGGGAAAAAAGAATTAACAAAACATTAAACAAAATTTAATTTGTAAAATTTTTAAACTCAGGGAAAGCATGCATCTTCCCTATCTCCCTCAACCCTCCCCCAGCCCTACCCTCCAGCATTTGTACCCATGCATTTGACGGTAGCTCTATCACAGTAGTAACGTCCTGGGGTTAACTCTAAAAATGAAATATCAAAATCTGTATGAAATTTTATGGATGAAATGATTGAAATCAATTTGTCTTACATTTTATATTTTACAGGTGGAGTGTTCCGAAAAACGATATACTCTGGAGGACTTATGACAGCTACTGCTGCTCTATGTTATCCTTATAAGGCTGTTCAGATGTCACAAGCTGAATATAACTGGGTGAAAGACAAGCTAACGACACTGTATAACTCAGAATCTCCATCAAAAGTATCTCCATCAAAAGTGTCACCATCTGAAGAAGACAAATCAAAGGTTAGACTGGTTACACTTTCACTTTTTTTCTACAAAGTTTGGATTATTTATGGGCATGCTCTGTGGGAAAAGAATAATGTTGTGCCCATTAAGGTTGTGAATTTTGCCCCGATGGAAATAAAAAAAAAAAAATAGATCTAATCTGGAATAAGAAGATTGGTACAAAAAGAGATGATGGTAGAATTCTTCCCCCACCCCCATCTCAAACAAAAATTACAGCAATATTGTGATTTGCTCTTTAATGAAGAAAGATACCTTTTTGTAGTAATGTTTTAAACATACACAAATCCTGAATGTACACTTTCTAATAGCTCATAACATGACAGCCAGTTAAGCCCATTGAAGACCGGTCGTTGGATTCACTGGAGGAGTAATAATTTAACACTTGATAGTAAGCAAACTACAGTACCAACAGTGCTGCCAAAAGTATTGGTATTTCAAGCTTTAAGCCCATTTCACACTGTATGCCATACGATATGAAACAATAAGATAAAATATGATAAAAACGTCAAAAGCCCTTTCACACTATAAACAACTCTTCCCTCCTCTCTCAGCAATATTTCAATGATCGATATGTCATGTAATCTAACAAAAGAGCAATTCTGTCTCATGATTGGTCACACAAAATACCACGTTGAGACAAGTGGGTGAAAGTTGAATCAAAATCAACTCAATTTTATATCCCGTCATGTTGTGTTGCACCTTATGTAAAAGTGCCTCTACTTGTAAGAAGTTTTTAACCTTCTGGAAAAATTAAAGCCAACGAAAGAAATCTTGTTTAAAAGTTAAAAGGCCATAAAACCTGCCAAGACCTCACCAATAATTTCAGGTGCCTGTCCAGCGAAGACAACCTGGAGAATTGGAGAGTTGATTCATATACTGTACCTTAGACATAATTTTGTAGACATAATGTTAGTTTGTATTTCTTCAAAGGTATAATTTTTTAATGCAATGTATGGCCTTATTGGCCAACCATGAGGTAAAATTTACCAAATAGAGAAACTGTCCAGTTTCTTACTGATGCTGCTTGCTTGATTAAACATAGCCCAGGCTTAACCTGTAGCAGACACCATAGGTGCTCTTGTGACTTACGAAGCAGAAACCACTAGACCAATTACTCTATTGACTCTATGCAACAAAGTAGACCTTTTGAGATGGTCAGTACACTCAGGTCATTACAGGTCTACTTCCATGGTCTAAGGAGAAAGATAAGCCAAATATGCATGAATACAAGTAGCTACTGACTAGCAAGCCAAATAATCCCATTATTCAGTACACTGAATAGAACATTTTCTCAGCAACGGAATCACACAAGCATCCTTCAAAACGTAATATACCTATCCAGTTCTTGGAAGTGAGCTCGGTAGCAGGCTTTGAAAATGCAGTATGTCTGTTGGTTTATTCCAGGACTCTCTCTGAGTGTGTTCCCACTTGAGTACAAGCATGAGATCAGATCCACATCTGACTCTGAGTCGGGGATCAATTTGCAAGTGGGAATGCTCTTTTTCCCTGGATCAGATCTCGAGAGCTTGATCGTTCCTTCGGGGAGGATCAGACCACGGGCAGGCGATCAAAAAAACAAGTGGGAGCACAATGGGGGATTAAGGTGACCCAAGATCTAAGCAAACAGATGATGTACTTCTGCAGTACAGTTTGTTATATCATATCCCATGCCACACAAACTTTTTGTATAAAACAAACATGAACTGCAGACATAATTTCGATGACACGACTTCCTGTGGCTTGAACCGGAGGAGGAGATCAGATCTCGTGCAGGGGGTCAAATGGGAACGTTCTTGTGGTTGGACACAAAATTTTCCAGTTGACTGATATTGGGGGATCAGCATCAGGGCCGCGAATAAAGTGGAAACACGACCTTTGTCCTCAACAATTCTAAAAATGTATAGCATACAAAAAAGTGTTTCCTGTTTTTTATCAAAGATTGATACACATTCCTGCTCCATGTAGCAGAAGGTATTTGGCAGCTGCTGTGTAAAATCCAGGCCTTTAGAGGGAAAATGCAGTCCCCACAATTTGAGTTTGTGTATCCCGGTACACTAATTCAGGAATGGCTCATATCAATCATGTGACAATATTTTTGTCACTTATTTTTTCAATTTATGCAGAATAACTCTTTGGTTTACCTTCAATATTCAATGATTTTATCAGGAAACAATACAAAAAATACTTGTGAGAGAAATAAGAGGAGATCTGAAAGATTTAGCAAATTTTTGAAAATAAACTTGGGGCGACTGCCTCCTTCCTTTAAGTAAGTGGGGTTGGGGTTGGAGGGAGAATGTCGGGTACCTGCAACCCTTCTCTCACCCAAATAGGCAAATGCCATTGTCCATCTGAAATGTAAATTTTCTTTGACCCCGCTGGGATCAAACTCTTGACTTCCCTATATCTAGGCTTCACCAATTCAAATGCCACCTTCTTTATCCCATCGAGCATTGCAGAAGTGTAACTTACAAAGTTAAGTTAACCAAATGCTTTACTCCTGTTTATCTTTTCAATCATTAGGAAGGAGAAGAAACAAAATCACACTCAAATACAACACTAACTACAGATGACAAATCATCAGGAGATAAAGAAACAAATGTGTCAACTAGCGAAGGAGAAGGAGAGAGTCCAGAGAAAGATTTTGGACAGAGTAACCCTGCAGATAAGGATATGTATACTACCAGGAGCTGACCACATTAATACACTTTAAGATAACTAGGTGTATATTTTGCTGTGACTTTTGAAGTCAGGTGCCATAGAGGGCAGGCTTTGAACTATTGTTTGTGGGTCATATTTTTGCTGTAAATATCAGACCACAAAAATTATGCTGAAATGCAAAACCAGGATAGCTTTCCATGGCAAGTTTTGAGTGGTGTATAAATCCTAATTAACCATAAGTCTTTGCATGCAGAAAGTTAATCCTAGCATAAGATGGTAAATTAGATTATCATAAACTATTAGATCCATATTCTATTTGACTTTTGACCCATGTCACATCACAAAATGTTAATGAAAGATTGAGACTTGTGCTCATACTTAAATATTCTGGACAAATGGGATTTTTTTACCAAAGAGTTGAAACTTTGGAAAGTAAATTGTGAGATACAGTAACCAAGGATGAGCTTTTGATTTGGCTTGTAGGGACTTTTTTCCTTCTATCAGAAGGCTTTAAGTTGATTGAAACTACGGCACCTATTGACACCGTTCACTTTAAGTATCCCCTTAAAAGAAAACTCATGCAGTACAATGCTCCACACATGTGTAAGTAGGCATCAGCAACATTTTAAGGGCAGGTTTTACAAAATTTGAAACAAATGCTTAAGTAAAATGAAAGCAGTATACCTTCCTGAACAAGTCACTGTAATCAAAGCAGTTGGAGAGGTAAAGGCCAGGCATCTAATACCATGACATGGAAGTTGCTGGAAGTTTACTGAAATAATTAGGCATAAATTTGGGGTTTGTTTTGACATGAAATCAAATTGATACTCTACATATAGATATCACCTTGTTTACAAAGGTATGATAACATCTAAATTTCTCTGATGTTCGAAAATGTTGTGGCAGAGGACCCCCCCTTCCCCCCGCCCTTCTCCCCCCTCTAAACAATTCTACTTTAGATGTAGGAGGCTACAAATGCATTTGGTGCTACCTTCTTGATGCAGTGTGTAGGAATTTCCACAATAGGAATTTCTTCTGAAACTTTGGCAGTGCATTCCTCACTACAACGCATCGTATTACTTTTCAACAACAACTGTTGAATCATACTGTATGTTTATATGCTAAACGAACTGTCATCACTCATATAGGGGAGCCAGTATCATGGTATGATGGTACCCCTCACTGTTAGGGTGAAGAGGGTACATGCCACCTCCACCCCTCCTTTTATACTGTACTTATAGATCACACCCAACACATTAAATACAAAAAATGGCATGAAGCATTACAATATCAGTCTTATAGTTTCAGTTGTATTCTTTCTGCTCTATAATGTGTAACAGCATACATGAATATATTTCATTATGTGAAAAGCCTTTAAAAAGATTTTCAAATGAAGATTTTTATTTTCAGAACTTTATGGAAAGTACATTAATTTATATGTGGGTGTTGGGGTGTTGGCAGGGGCTTGCTTCCACAAAATCAAAATATGCTTACATATGTGTACATATACAGTATACTGTATTCAAAGGAACCATTCACCAATTAAACTTTGTTGCTTTTGATGGCAACCTACTTTGTTTTATGTAGTGTCCTTAATAATGTGATAGGACTGCCTTACAAACCTTACAAACAAAGGCAAACAATGGGAGAATTAATTAAAACTCAGTCTAGTAAGAAATATAATTGCAATTGACAATATTTCAAATGATTGTGCAGTAAATATTTCTTGTTTTGAAATAATTATCAGTGAAAGATAAAACCCTTCTGTAGCCCTGTAATATTTGACATTGTTGCATTGTAATTACATATGTGGTACATGGATAATATGAGTTTTAAAGGTCACTAGCTGTTTGTTGACACATAGAAAGAAAGATTTTGATTAAATAAAATCAACCTGATGTATTTAAGTCATGAATGATCCCAGTGTTTCTGTTATGATTTTTGTCTTCAAGATACCAGTACAACCTGTTTTCGTTAACACATCCATACAATTCACTTAGAGTATATTTAAAAACAGATACATTTAACCAGCATAATAGCAGATGGGACTTAAAACAATAGGGGTGGGATCAATCTGAGCTTGTAACAAAATGTCACACATTTGCCTGAAAAGTAGTATATTTTCCCCAAATTAGTAAACATCCTGCCCACAAAAGGGAACTGCAGCTATGGCTGCCTTCTCCCACCCCGATCCGTCCTTCCTCATACGCCTAGATGACAAACATATTACAAAATGGATGGGTATTGCCTACAATAGTACAAGTATTGAAAATCACAATTGATCAAAGACCATCATAAGCATATGAGGTGGGGGGAGGGGGCGGGCATATGCCCTCCCAATTCAGGCAAAATGGTGGATCCATTCAGGCAAATGATTGATATCTTTGGAAGAAAAAAGGGGTGAGAATCCTATTTTTTCTGAAAATGTAGTTGTACTATTTGTCAGAAATTTCTCTATTGTTTGATCAGCTAATGTTTAGCCTGTTCAACAATTTATTATGACAACCGGCACAGTGGTATAAAATTTGGGCAACTTGTCCAAAACTCAAATTTGGGCAAAAATTATCAATGCCCCCCCCCCCACAAATATTGACCCCCGGACGCCTATGAAGACCATGTCAGAAAACATGAATACTTGAGTACTTACTGTCAGTATATTTGAGTACTTTTCCAAGTACTCTACTTTGATAAAATGTTTATCTTACTTCTGTACTGGCCACATCTCTGTGAACTTTCATTTGGCGCTACTGTAGTACATACAGTACAGTAGGTTTAATAACCATAATAATAATAATATTTGCATTTTTAATGCGACACCATCTACAGTAAGCAATTCTAATCAAAGGTTCACCACAATTACTGTACCTCTGCTCAACGATAAATCTTCTCCGAGACAATCCCCCCAGTGCAGCTGTTCTTATGGCATACCTGATGACTAATTTACCTCACAGGTACCCATTTAACCCCTGGGTGGAGAGACAATTGAGATATAACATCTTGCCCAAGGATGTAACAAAATGACCTAGACAGGAGTCAAACCAGCAATCCTTGGGTCACAAGTCCAACTCCTTATCCAATTGGCCACGACACTATCAATACATTAAATGTCCTAACACAGCCAACATTAGCTGGCTGGCAAACAGCAAACTACTGTATCCTGATAATAACAAACGGTAAATTTACCACACTGTATACAAGGGAGGATTGTACAAAATCTAAGTTTCTATCAAAAAAGTATTATGTAATGAATGCAATAACATGAATATTCATCTATCATAAAATGAAAATTTAACATGAATATTCACATATAATATCTAACCTCAAGTAAGATAATTGTGGACATCAAAGTACAGGTGAAAAGTTTTTCATACTAAGTATGAGATAGTGTAGATGGAAAGTTTATACATGTCATAATGAAGGCAGAAAGGTTGCTTCTTCTAACAGTACATGCAAAGTTAATATCTAAGATGCTTCATAAATTTGATCTTTCATACCCCCAAAACTGGTCTGCACAGCAGAAACTGAAGGCCCACAATGAAATCCACCATATTCTTCATAGTAGCCTCACTACTTAACTTTTCATAGCTAATGAATGAACCCCTTACTCTTCTCATTATCCCCCCCCCCCCACATTCTCCAATCCCATCCTACTGCCTCCATTCCTTGTCATTCTTGTGCAGCTGGAAGCTTACGGTGATATCATGAAACCAAGTGACCTGCAGTAACACTGTAAAAAAATCCAGCCCTTCAAATACAATGTGATTTATTGACTCAAATTACAAAAAAATATATAACTGCACAGTAAGAAAATTACATGAAGACGGAAAACAGAAAAATATTTGCTTAAATAAGTACAGAAGCAAAATTTTTCCTGAACTGTGAGCACTGTGTTTGCAGGAATCATATTGTGTACAGTGTAACAACCAAGAGCAATGTTTACATAAGGGTACAGTAACTTACGTACAATCTACAGTATGTACCTGCAGTTTTCCCAATATCTGGAGAAAAAATTACGCCCTTTTGCATATGATCTTTGGCACATCATTGCAGTAAAACTCAGCTAAATGAGGGAATATAATCAGGTCTCAAAAATGGACCTGGAGACTTTTGACACTGCCCATTTCAAAATGACACCTCTAGTCTTTAAACCCAGCCACTTTGACTCTGGCAGAGCTGAAGCAAAATGCCAGCTCTCCTGGGGGCATGTAGGTAACCCCTATGGGTACCTTATCTTCAATTGAGAATATTCTTCTCCATGTTCCATCATCAGCATCATATAGGACATAAGTGGGTCCTTTCCCACTATTTTCATCAACCCACATAACCCCTATCTTTGACTGGCGCAGAATGAACAATTCAGTCACCGTAGATAAAAATAATGTGCGGGGTAGACGGGCTGTCGGGGATTGTCCAGGTCTTAATTCACCTGGTTTTTTGAAGTAACAGATAATCTTGCCTTCATTTGAGAGCATTGCAGCTGTTTTGGATGCTTCACTTGCTATGGCAATCTGAACTTTGTTGTCATTTTTAATGGTCATCAAGGAGTTTGCAGCAGTGAAATTCACTTGGGGTTGAATCTTCTTAATGACACAGGATGTTTGGGTATCCACGACATGTAAAATATCAGATTTGTCGTTGGCAATGATAACAAAATGAGGGCTGGCTGGATACCAATCTATGGCAGTGATGCGAGCATCTTGGTGCAGGAAATTAAGCCTGGAGTTTCTGACGCTTGTAGATGATCTAATCGTGGAGGGGCTAAACAAACGATCAATATTAACTGAGAAAACTTCCTTACCGACGGCCAGAAAAATGTTTTGCTCCTTGTTGTCCTGCTTGGTTGCGGAAAAAGATCCCAAAATAACAGGAGCTACAACATCCAAAGGTTGGAATGCAAGAATCCATTGGACATCTTCAGTTTTGTCTTTCTTTCCCCTGCCCAGACACACTCCCCCGTTCTTGCGTTGATCTACAGCAAGCAAGAATTCGCCGTTGTCTAACGTTGATATTCCAACGCAGTTTTGTTTGCGAACCAGTGTACCAACAGATGCATCCTGTGGTCTCTCAGCAAATTCAAGTCCGAGACCTTTTATGTCCTCATCAAAGTCCAGGAGAATACACTTTACCTGAAGGACTTGCAAAACCTGTGTAAGTTCATCACCAAGGGCTACTGTTGCAAAATCATCACTATCGTCCTCAGCAAGTTTCATTGCCAATATACACATCATCTGCAGCGCCCCTTTGTTATCATTAGTGTCATCCATCAGCGACAATATTCCTTTATTCCGTTTCTCTTCTGTTTCTTCCAATTGAGTCAATAGTTTTTGAGCACGATGGTTGATATTTTTCACAGCCATCTCTGCCGATTCTTCTACTTTTTTACTTTTTTCACTTACTTCCTGTGCAATAGCGTGTTGACCTTTACGATGCTGAGCAATGAGCCACTGAAGCCGTCTCTGTAGGTTGGGTACCTCCTGTAACAGAGATTTCAACTGTTGTTCCAATGGAATAGTTTGTTGTTGAAGGGAAGAGGTACTAGAGCTCCTATGTGGCTGTCTTTCATTCACAGATCCCTGGTTAGGTGAGGGCTTTATAGCATTACATGATGGACACTTTATATCACCAGGCACGGATGCTATGCAATCTCCACAAAGACGGTGCTCACACGGGAGCATATCTGTCAGTTTCTCTGTACCATAACAGAAGCAGCAGTGTTTCCGGGGATCCATTGTCTGGGGCACAAAAGAAATGGCATTGTTTAAAAATAATTATTATAATATGCATATTATACTGTATAGCAGGAAATTTTCACAGGGGTATAATCACGAATTTAAGACCCGTGAGAATACTTCCATTACTGTATACAAGACTATGCTGGTTGATGCAACAGCAAATTCTTCACTCCACAAATATGTGTACAAGGTACAGAATCATGAAAAATTAGCCTCACAGAAATTTCCCACTGTACAGTAATATGCATGGAACTATTTTTATACCAGTTCTGCAGAATCAGTTTTAAATAATTTTCTCCCTTCCAAAACATTATGACTTGTACACATTTTGTGTGTGTGTTTGTGTGTCTGTTTTTCAGGACTTTCTTTGGGGGAAAAAAGTCCTTTGATCGGCACCTACTACAATTTTTGTCTATCATGTAAAGGTGTTGAGATGTAAATAGTGTTGAGATGTAAATAGTGTTATCTTTGTCAGACCTGGTTTAAAACATGGTTGATGGGGGGGGCCTAAATCTGGCACCTACTGCATCCTACTGAAAAAATCCCTGATTTAGAGCTCAAGTTGACTTATAGGGCAATTCTTGTCATCCCAGACAGTTCCAATTCTCCCAACTAAGCAACTAGCTCTCCTCCCATAACTGTACAAAGCTCCTTCTTGTACAGGCCATATCTTGGTGAGCATACAAGGCTATAGTATGTAGTTCAAACACTTTCTGCATTGTGCAGAATGTGAATTACTCTGCATTATTTGAATTTTCAAATTCTGATGTCAAAGAGCAGTCACCAACTGAGAATTTTGATACCCCCACACTAAAAATATACTTTGGGGTGATGACTGTCTGTCTTTAAATTTGAATTCATGCGTGCTGAACCTTTAATACATCGTGAAGATGTATATTAAAGCACACAATGCTAGATCTGTGCTACAGTATGCATGGAAGGGTAGGCAAAATGGACCTGATTCCCATTTAAATGCCTTGTCTCTCTACTGGTTCAGAGTCAAGGTCATTTTTGTGCCCTAATATTGACTTTTGAACCAGAGCAGACCTGCCAACCTCCAAATTTGTAAACCTGGAGATTTTCACAAAAAACTTGGAGAATGGTACCTCAAACCTGGAGATCTATAGTTTGTTCTGTAGTACCTCTAAACAGATCTTATACTACAAAATCAATCAAAAGGGTTTTCAATAGAATCGTGAATGGTACACCTGACAACTTGCTGGTAGGCCCTAATGGGGTTGATGAATCGAATTAATATAAATATCACGAATACCCTGTACAATATATATGCAGTAAGAGACTTGTGGTGGTCGAATAAATTTTCCTAGAAGCTGCGATCGATCACAACCCCATTTTCGTGATCATTGTTGAAGTATATTAGCGACATCATAGGGTCATGCATGAATGACAGGGTCATTAATAGCAACGTTAATAGGGTCCTTGATGAGGATTTTATCCTTCCTGACCCTTTCCCCACTGAACTAAACTAAACATTGGTTTGCAATCATGGTGTGTGTATAGCCTAATGTTTGTAATAACAATATTTTTTCTACGACTCCAACTTAGTTTTTCACCGTGAGTTCAGGAGATTTGACCGTGAGGAAACCTCAAAAACCGTGAGACTCACGGTGAAATCGTGAGAGATGGCAGGTATGCCAGAGTGGCTAAATTTTTATACTAAAGAGCATAAGTTGAACAAATTTCTGAAACTGCTTCAAGTGCATCTATTGTAGGCCTAATTATTTGCACAAAATGCATGCATTGTTTTCGCACAGATTTGGACATCACATACTTAAGCCTCTTTTAGGCCATCCCCCCTCATCCCCTTTACATTGACCTGCACCAGTACTGCATGCTGGAGCCCATACTTACAATTATGTAGGGTATGCCACATATCTTCATTCATGCGATTATAAATTATAACCTTGAGCGCCAATTTGATGGCCATAATTTACTTCTTTTCCCAGAATCTTACAATGTGTAAATGTGTTACAAAAATATTTTGTTAAAAATATTTTTTGGGGCCAGCCCAGGGTTAAATTCCATTAGGACCATCTGCCCAAACACATTGTACTCGAATAGTCTTGAATAGTTTCAAGTGGTTTTTAAATGGTTATGAATGTACCAACTGGTCTTAAAAATGCAAATGGTAATCTCAACTGGTTTTAAAACTGGTTTCAAATGGTTATATATGGTTTTGAATGGAAAATTGACCAAAACACATTCTAAACCATTTGGAACCTGAATGGTTTCAAATGATTTCTGTCAAATGGAATTTAACCCGGGGGGGGGGGGGGGATTATGGTTCAAGTTGGCTGGGGGATCTCAATAAGTTGTAAAACAAAGGTCAACTTTCTCCCAACAGGTTTTTTAACAGGTGCAGGATCAAACTTCCCACCCATGCTGTTAAAAAATTGTGGGTGAAAGATGTGACAGTATCGTGTGTCATCCTGCTGCTTAATGAGATCACTAGCTGAGGCTCCACACTTCCTATAGGCCCAGTCCTAACCATCATACAGTCGGTATCTAGTTTAAAAAACGCCTCCTCTCTAATAAACACCCCCTGATTTTTTTGTCACATTGCAAGTACTGAAATTGCAAATTCCTGAAAAAAACAGAGTAAAATGAAAGAGACAAAAGTCTCGAATCATCTGGCATTTTGTGAATCACGGGGGTAAAATTTGCTGTCACGTAAAATTATGGAAAAACAGAGACATAGCAAGACTGCTGGCGTACTTGAGCTCCCCTCCAAACTGACATACTCTGGCTCACAATCTTTAATACAGCATCTTCGCAAGATTGTGTAATATGCTTTTTTTAAGGTAAAATTCCTTGCCAGTAAATTTGATTCTAATAAACGCTCCCAAAAAAATTTCATGCCCCCAGGGCCTTTAATAGAGTAAATTTATACGGTATGTAAAGTACAGTGTATGGTACATTTGACAAACCCATTGGCACATATTCTTGTTGAAGAGATTTAATTGTGAAGCTGGTCAGTATTCAACTCTAACTACATGTGTAAGAAGAAAGTCGGCTGTCCTATCAAAACCTACAGAACCCTTTACTCTGATCTCCTAGTACAGTAAATGCTCAAACTGGAAAATCTGGCAATTGCATTTCTGTTAGTAGGTTAACCAGAGCACTCAAAAAATGTCTTTATTTGTAACTAATTACCAGCAGTGTACCATTAGTTTAAGTTTAACGTTTGAGGGTCAGGAAGCCAATTGGCTCATTAACGACCCTATACCAGAATGAGCGTGGATGAA
>WURT03066401.1:0-13635 GCA_009936505.3 Holothuria glaberrima
TCTGAAAAATTAATTCATGTCCAATTGGGACCATGGAGTCAGTCGTTAGTTTCAGTTTGGGTTTAGCAATGATGCAGTCATACCATAATTTTTTTTCCTCAGTACAGACCCTTTAAGGGACTTTGGAAATTCCCTAAATTCCATTTCCAGCAGCACTTGAATGACGTAGCCTCCGATTTTACATTGCCAAAGTACGCCATCATTTAATCTTGTAGGTGCGCAATATTAAGGAAATAAATAAAATGAGATCTTCATTAAAGAGGGTGTTTTCAATTGGTCATTTTTTTCTTAATTTTGACTCAATTGAAGCCAATTTTATTTCATGTTAAAGGCGACGAACTAAATATTTTCTGCTGACAATTTTATGGATACGAATGGTAAGTTTGCTGTGATATTTGCGAAAAACCGCCAAAAGTGCGCAATATTCCATATAACCATGCTACATGTCTCCCGGGCGGACGGGCATGACTTGTGATAGGCTCTATTTACAACTTTTTATTGCCTTTTGCCCTGATCATCAGGGACTCGATAACTAGGGTGAATAAGCTTTCCATTTCCCCCCATTGTCTGGGAATGTACGGATTCCGAGAAATTATGTGTCATGTCGGTCCAGAAAGGCTTAATACTTTTCATTCTAAATTGAGCTCCCGATTTTTTTCACAGCACATTTGCAGTTCACAGAAACAAGTTTGTGGCAGTACACGTCACTTCAGGTGTGATAATCCGGTTAAAAGGATCTTGTTAGGGTGATCTTTTTCAATCAGCTGCTTTAGCTTTGTAATAGAGGTGCACTCATCGGCTTTTTTTAATTGGAAGAGAGGATAAAAGTAAATGAGTAGGTAGAATTTTTCCGTCTGGGTAAGATGTGTTTTACCTTAAGCTACCGGTACCAGTGGCGCCGGCACGGGGGCATGGGAGGCACGTACCCCACGTGCCCCCAATCGATTTCCGAAAGTTTTCCCGAAATTTTTAAAATGAGCCACAAAGGCATTTAAGCTATAGATTTCTGTAGGGGGTAGGGCGAAGTGAGTTGCTGACTGAAAATGAAACTGTTTTAATCATTTTTTCATCACAAGTCGTTCTCAAACTATCAAACTTCTCCCAAATCCTTTTTAAAGCACCAAACTTTTCGCGCTCTCAGCTCGTGTGCAGTCTCACCGCATGGCTGTGTTTACTATCAATACCGTCTCAAACATACTCGCATTAGTCAATGGTGAGCAACCATCGCACTCACAGACACTTCCTTAGCGGCACATAGGCATTCCTTACCGGGTCTTCTGTACAAGTCCTGGTAAAGAAGTAAGGGTGCGTATGTGTGCGCCTAGCCTGGGTATGCACGTCTGAGGCTGCTATGGGCATGTGTGTGTGTTCTTGTTCTTGTGCCTATGAGTCATTATGGAGAAGCAAAGCACTGCAAGAATGCAAATTAGTGGGATTCAAGAGAAAACATATTTTATGAAACTTCAAAAGCTTATACGAATTATTAGACAGACGAATCGCCCTCTAATTGGCACATTCATTTTGTCTCAATGCAAAGTCTGCAGGCAACTTTTGTAATGGAAAAGATCTTCAATGCCAAATTTCTGCGCGCTTCGCGAGCATTCGTCACAGTACACACTTCATCTCTTATAACCATTATTTGGGACATACATTATTCTGACTAAAACACTTATCCTAAAAAAGTACATCCCCTACCTCTGCAGGGACTCCGCATCCATAGAGAGTCTTAGAGTAATGTACTATCATGAGCAGCACATGTATTTGTCGTTACACTTGTTTTTTTTTTTTTTTTTTATATAACGAGTGTCATGCCACAGCCAAAATTTCACTGAATAACGACAATTCTCTAAGCATGTAATTGATTGAAAGATTTGCCAAAGATACTACCATTTTGCATCTAAGCCACCTTACCTGACCGACGATACGAATATGCACAATTTACCCCGACTTTCTGGGTTTATCTAAAGTGGGTAAAAGGAATCCTCTTCTGTAGTTCCCCCATCACTAACCTCTGGCCGCGCCACTGACCGATACCCAACATTTTCATTTCGATTTGCTTGTCACTTGTAACCACGGACTGAAGCCCCAAGGAGGCTAGGGTATACACACCTCATTCTTGAGATGCTTCTAGAGACTTTCATTTTTTAACCTACACAATAAATTTTTCCTCGAGGGCCTTTTACCCTACCCACACTTTTTTCATACGAATCTCCGCTACTGTCCATAACTATCAATAAGTGTTTTCAATTAAAACGTAAGAACATTTCCTACGACACAAAAGCAAAAGTTTGCTTCAAAAATGAAACCTCATTTGTGCAATTGGGGAGTGTGAATGCTTCGTATTTTCGAGTTAAGCAGTGCAGAATTGTGTTACTAGCATATTCAAAGAGACTCAATGCAAGTTTATGGTTGCCCTTTGTTACCACTACAATGAACCATATTATTTCTTCCCGAGATTCTCGGGGTTTACTTCATCAGTTGTGACTAAAACCTTTCACTGGCATATGATTGTGATTAATATTATTTGCTAATACTTCCTGTAGGTTATTTCTGTCATTTTTGTTTTTATGAGGCAGCGGTTGCGTACGAAAAAAGGAAAAAGTCCGTTAATTGCGAGCAAATGCCGTAGTAACGACATTAATTATTAGGCCTATCTAACAACTTATCAACAAAGAGAAATTTAATTCCATCTGCGCCTATTTCCTGTTCTTTGCTGTTTTAGTGAGATGCGCTGAACGTTTGAACAAGTCCCATAGGCGTAGGAGCTACAATCTTGGACAAAGCTCGTTGGAACGTCCCTGCATTCCCGCTACCTGTAAAATGTTGGAGATAATAAGGTCAATTCGGGGGTGCACCATTTTGTTTTGGACACAGTATTGTACTGGAGACGGGAGTGTGCTGTTCTGGGGAAGGGGTGTACTGGGGACTGGGGGACTGGGTTTTTGTAAATCGCGCACATCATACATGACATAACGGTGGGAGTTGTTTCAACAGTTTTGTCCAAGATTGTAGGGACAAGGAAGTTACAACCCCTCCTACCAGAGAGCTGCCATACTCATTCCCCTTGAAGGTACGGTATAAGCAGTTGCTGAAGGAAAGGTATACGGAAGTAAGAGGGTCTTCAATGCTTAATAAAGCCATTTGGCTCGATATTTAGACCATAAGGCTATTCTCCGTCCGTCCATCTAGTTCATATCTTTCCAGAGGGTATTAACTCTATGGTTGTGAACTGGTAGAAACTGCGGCCAAGCATGTACTTTGGAGAGTCCGTCGGTGTCTACGAGAGGGTGCATGGTGATGTTCATTCTACAATCCTGGACAAAATTAATTGTGACACTCTCCCCGTACCCATCTTCAATGTTGTGTTATAACTTTATGAAATATTGCAGCAATAAAAGAAGAACACATTGCGCCGATGCAACATTGAAAGAAGGGTGGAGGGGAGCGAATAAACTGAAATGTCATGAAATTGATGAAATGTCCCAATAATTTTGGCCAGGGTTGTAGAGTACAGTTAGCGTTCTGTGATCACGGGCTTAGCTTCAACTTCAACGTTCATTCAGTTTGGTGGTGGAGGGGGTGAGATCCAATCTGCTGACAACTGAGACGAAATGTACCGACGAACAGTGTAGTGTAAGCCTAGTGTAGTGGTGCATGCTTAATAACCCTATCTTTAGTTGGCAACAAGTCTGACCTCAAACAGTAAAAATTCTACCAATTAAGTGTACTTCAAGCCCCTCCTGCAATCGCAAAAGGAACACCTGTTTAGAGCCCTCCCAGACAAAGAACCATTGGGCCTGTATTGATTTATGTGCACACCACACCTCTGACCCACATAACATTGTTACCGAATCAGATGCGATCCATATCTGGTTCAGATAAACTTTTATATGGCACAGATATGTATGTTTACTTATATCAAGTTTTTTTCTGCCCAATTTTTGTTAAACCCATCCAGATACAAATCCCATATCTGGTCCAGATATGAGCCATACGTAAATTTCCTAAATGTCACATTTATGGATTTGCCATATATGGGACATATTTTGATTTGCCATGTATAGGACATGTATGGATTTTTGCTATACATGCACCATATCTGTCCCATTGTACATATTTGAGCCATAAACGAAATTATATGGGCCATATTTGGTTTTTATGTTATATCAAGTTACATCTGCCCAATTTTTGTTAAAGTCAGATACAAATCCCATATCTGGTCCAGATATTGGCAAGATGTAAATTCCATAGATGGCCTATATATGGATTACGCAGCCTTCACGTGAGCCCGCCGAATTGATTGGCCAGAGTAAAGGTTGCAGAAGAGCGGATCAGTAACATGAGGTATCCATGTCATTGGGGGATGATTACACAGGCCACCCCCATAGTCATGCGTTGGATGATGAGTCTCCCATCCCGTCGGGATGCGTCTCAGCCCATCCCACGAGATCTCCACTAATGACCGTAAGTTAGATTGCATCCAAACTTTGTATATGCATTCACCACTGAATTTTAATGTCACCAGAGGTCATGTAACGACAGTTTAAATGCACTGAGCTAACAAAAGGGAAACGATGAGTTATGATGGCAGACTTCCGGCACTGAATCTCGTCTAGACTTGTCTTGTTTTAAGACAGGGGTGGGGAACCTTTTTCCTCTAGCTGGCCGGTTTGGTAGTTGTAATCCACTCGCGGACCGCAGACAGCGAGGGCGCAACAAGCTTTCATAGTGCGCAGGCCAAGGATTCCTTAACAGGCCCTGGTGGGTCTAGGAGAGAACCCAGGCAAGGAACTGCGGCAAAGCCCTGGAGTCTCTGGTGTTTATACAAATTTGTAGGCAATAGAATCTTCATCCACCGTCTTTAAATGCCATTAAATGTGCGATGCTGCGCAGACCAGAAGTGTCACATTATGACCATTTGTTTTTTATTTATGTATAAAGTAATAGTAAATGACCACTGACCACATATAAAAGATATGAGCGCTGAAAAAACGCGTATTTTGAAACCAACTTTAACTTTTTGGTCACTGCACATTGCAAAATTATCCACTTTTTATAACGTTTAATTTCCTCTTCGGAGAGACAGTTCTACTCCCTTTCCCAAATTTACCTGCAGGAAAAAGTTAAGTGCGCACTGAGTTCCGCACTATAAGAGATCACCCTGTACATGTGGCAGTGCACTTCTGTTCAATGCTATATAGCCTCCCACCAAAAGTTTCTGTTATCAAGTTCAACCAGTAGACGTACAAGGATTCTGCACCCGAAATATGTCTCACGAAAGTATGGGCACGTTACATTGTGCATACAAAGGTTTTAGTAATATAAAAATTCCCTGATATCAGGGAGTTGCCATTAGAACGGCAACTTCCTGGCAAAATAATGGTAGTGTTTTGCAGCAGTTTTACGTGAAATATCCGGAAAGTCATATTAGCAGGATAAACGGTGGGCACCGTGGGTGATCATAGGATTGATATTAAGTGATTCTGTATTTGCATGTAAGAATTTTCCAGCGGGCCGGATAAAATAGTCTCGCGGGCCGTATGTGGCCCGCCGGCCAAAGGTTCCTCACCCCTGTTTTAAGCGGCTCACTCAGGTAATGTGCATTCTTTCGAAACCCTCTGCAAGCAATAACCGCCATTGCAAATGAAAGCTCGGCAGTGAAAGTAATAGTAACATAAGACCTCAAATAGGTTTTAGGTAACTGCTTTCATCATAGCAAAAGTGAACACAATAAGCGAAAAGAGCCTTTATGCGTTTTCCGCTTGATGGCAGGCATTTAAAATCTTAAAATAAAACTCCATTCCCTTTCCAGTCTTAAAAAAGAAACGTGATTCAAAGGTGAATCAGGGTTCAGAAAACCAGCAAGCCTCTAAGTCACATGAGCGAACACCATCCTGCCAACCTTATTGCCCACCTTTTGTTTAAACACAGGTTATTCTTGGGGGAAAGTCGGTTACATAAGGGCTCTTTAAATAAGCAGAGGGTAACGAAGAACAAGCACTGCCTGCACCTACTACATATGTGAAAACCTGATGTAAACATGTCCTTGTTCTTGCAAAGTTCTCTTACTAAGTGTTTTGAGTATTGCAAAGTTCTATAAGTGCCACCGCCGGGAGTCGAGACATGGCAGCCTCTTCTGTAACATTTCCTCTGCCTGTCTGCATAGCCATTTCCATAGTTTACCTGTGTAGCTTTTCTAGGTAAGCTTTTTCAATGTGATTCAAAATTTTCGCGCGCTTAGAAGTAAAAGAGTCGTGTTTTTCTTAGTATTCCTGGTTTGGTTTTGTGCATCAAAATACTACGATTTCTGTTTTCCTGGCAGCTGAAAGGGCAGGAAGTGTCTACGAATAACTTGAGCCCGTGCTAATTTGTGGTTATAAAAATCAGTTCGATTGAAAATGTACAGTTTCTTTACTTTATTGGAAAATATGGAGAAGTTTTGAAGTCATAAAGACACAAAATCAGTATTACTTTACATATTTGTTTGGCCAATTTCACGTCTATTTTACAGGTATTCATCGTTCGTTCAAGCAATCGAGTGTTAGTGCTACACGAAGCTGTGGTACGGTAGTGTCGGCAGTAGCTAGGCTGTGGAGGGGGATCAAAGAAGGAAGAGTGTCCCTCCCGGAACTTTGACAGGAATGGCCAGCTCAAACTATTAGCCCGATTAAGGCAACGTAGTGACATGAGGAACAGAGGAACACAGAATGATTTTTTACACAGCCAGTCGGGAAAATTCTGTCGCTACCCATGGTCCGTTTAGTTATTTTGGCTTTCAAAAGGGTCATTTCTGCAAATTCAACCCAAACTTGTCGGTACGTGGCTCTGCACACTCTTCCTCAAGTCCGTTTCTTATAGCTGAATTTAGTACAAACCCTTTTCACCTTTTCAAATAACTTAAATAAGTAGAATACATGGATTTTTGTAAATATCGGGAATTTCATCTCATTTCGCTAAACATAGTTAATGTTTTCTTGTGCCTGCCGTGCGGTACGGCCAGTGATTCGAGGAGGGAAGTACAATGTAAGTTATGCAAGATAAGGCCCAACTGCCCGGACAATTGACCTATATAAGCTTTAAATAAGTACAGATTTTTTTAGTGAAGGCTGACGCGAAAAAATTGCGCGCTTTGCAATTTCACAGGTAAGTTTCCGGGAAAAACATTAAATCAGCGCCAACTATGTTTCTCTAGTATATACATATTTTATGCAATATATGCCCCGCAATGTGGTAAAATACACAGGTTTTCTTCAAATTCCCCCTCACCAACCCCTCAACAGCATCGGGGTTGTCGTCGCTTCTGATCGATGGCCCCCGTTGGGCAAATCCTAGCCACCCCTGCTGTGAATTACAGAGACCAGTGGTAAGTGAACTTCACAATTTACACCGAATTCAATGGGTATTAATATAGCCTATTCAAGTAGCCAGCATAGACTAGGCCTAGGGGCGTGACTATTGTCACTGACAGTTTCAGTATGTGCTGGAATCTAGCCTACCGCTACCTCGTGAGAATAAAATAAAATCAAACATTTCATTTTTTCACCAAAATTGCACATCTTGATGGCTGCTATCGAGCCTGACAAGTGCCATGTCCTGCGATCTGGGTTATATTAAAATCTCAAATTTTCTTGGTACACTCCGCGCCAACTTATGGTGGCGCTCCGCTAAGATAGTAGGAGCCCCATCCCCCCCCCCCTCCGGAATCACCCAAACAAAAATCCTAACTACGTCACTGTTTGCTGGCACGTTGCAAATTCATCGGTGTATTCTTGCTGTGGTACGAAAGGACCGTGTTGGAATTTTCAACAGCGGTTCACCGTTTAGTCCAACGGGGAATCCAGTGGTGGTTCACATTTGGAAGTAATGTGAAAGGGGTAAAAGGAAGACATTGAATATGTATTGGTACCTTCATTTTCTCTAGTTCTTCCCGGAACACATGCCCCACCATCCAGTCCTGGCCTTCCTCCCAATTAGTTTTTTTCCAATTTTGTTAGTGAATTTTGGAAGTGAATAAGAAAGTGTGGGAATTTCGAACGGCGGTCAGTAACCTCAACGGTGTGCTTGATTTAAGTTTTGCTCTTGAAGAAGACAGCTTTCTAAATACAATTCTCAATTATGTGGCATGCTATGCGCGCGAAAAAAGTGGCCTTTTTTCAAATTGTTTGGTTTCATAGTGGTAAGTTCAGCAATTACACCCTTTCATTACCAAATAAATAATTCATCCTCGGTTGTACCGGCTATTTCTTCTGTTTTATATGTTGTTCTGTTGTAGATATCATAAACTTGTGTGTGTGTGCGGGGGGGGGGGGTAACTTACGATAAGAATCATCACTACATCCTGCTCGTAATGAGTAAAGATTCTCCCTTACGTCATTGGACAGTGGATGTAACTATAACAAAATGGATGCTTTTTCACGGGGGTTGCCATCTTGTGACCTATATGTCGGTCTAATGAACCTAAAACTTCGGATATCGATTCGAGTCTTTTTGCACGGATAAGTGGTACCAACCGGTTTAAATCAACAAATCCTGGTAAGTCGGTTGATTCAATTAATATACTCTAAAAAATAATGGATACTGAATAATCACACCAACGCTCGGCACGTATGCGAATATACGGAGGAAATTGGGTAAAGTTTTCTCATTTCTCAACAATTGGTGATTAACGAGTGTCTGATTACCATTTAACTGGTTACTCGTCAGGGTAAACCCATTAATCAACAATAATTGGACAAACTTATCCCAATTTCAGTATTTTACATAGGCCTACGTGTCCAGGGTTGGTATATCTTTTACCTAACTTTTTTCTAGAGTGTAGGCATTCTTCATCGTTCACAAGTTCGTTCCGGATCGAAATAGTGTTCACCGAGAGGCAAGAGCCCTAGTCCAATTTCTAGCAGGATAAGTAGGATTAGCACAAAGTTTTGAAGAAAAGAGTGGGACATTTTTCTCAGTTAATAATGGCTTTTCTCTCACAAAACTGCCAAGCCACCACACACCTCTTGGAAAATGTTTAGAACAGCTGTTTTAAAAGTAACGCAAATCATTCCTCTGAAGAATTTTAATTAGATCTCATAAAGTTGCTTATAATCCTATTATTTTTCTGCAAAAGAAATGACTAAATAAAATTTTCTTACTCAGTTCTTCAACGAAAGATCTATGAAAAACTTTGTGCTTGCGCACAAGCTTCTAATACCCATAATTTCGTTGTAAGCAACTGTTGCCCGCCAACTTAAGGGCGCTGTCACTCCCAATACATTTAGAATTCTATATATACGGCTCTATTCACATTTTGTTATAACAAGTCAGTGCTCTCTTTATCATAATATTTTAAAAACAAACAAACGATTAGAAACAAACAAACGAAATGAGACTGATCGTTCTAAAATGAAACGTAATATTTATTACGAATTGAGAGTCGAAAGTGAAAGATACAAAATTTCTGACTAAAACTACTTCTACAAATTGGAAACAAAAGACACAGTACTTCTCTCCTACCCGTCGTCTGGCATTTATGATCAAAGAAAATACCTATAAGTTACTTATAAGTAGACATTTCACAAAGGGGCGAAAGGTGACAAACAAATGGTATGACTTTGGCCCTGTAGAACGAAAGTTTATTTTACTGAAAAGGACATTTTTGTTTTTTCCTATGGGGTGAAGGTGCAACCGCGACTCTGCTTGACACACCTATGTTTATGATTATTTCAACCCCTCTTACTGATTTTTGTTTTTTTTTTAAATTAAAAAGTACTTCTAGAACTCTCTCAGACACCTAACTCCAATAACCACTATTTCCCCTTCCCAAATTTTATTGGTCTATACTCCAAATTTATTTAGAGAAGGCACTCATATGTATCGCTGGAATGTTTACATTTTGAAAGCACCACGGGCTTCTACCTGCAGTCGTCTCTGGACCCAACTTCCAAAGTATACATATTATTATTATTGTAAAAAAAAACATGTACTATGTGTGGATATATTCATCCAAGATAAGTTGTCCTTGATTTTAATTCTATAAACCTAGTTAAACAAATCCAAACAGCTGCGATATATATGTAGCAGTAAGAGTATGTAGTCTTTGAAAGAAAACACTCTGCCAACTATTGTTGATTCGCCGAATAACTTGCTTTATGTACCATCTGCTATACCCAAATAATTTTACGTGATATAAAAGGAGTACCACCTAAGTAAAGCAAAGATATGTTCTTCTTTCATGGTCTCTTCCCAATGCATCTCGTAATTCCCTTCTAACGCATTTTTTAAATCCGTAGCAAAATGACAGAGCCACAAATTCACGCAAAGCAGTGGGTATTCATTAAAGGATAATAGAACAATAAATTACTAAAAAGATAAAGGACGAGTACCAGATGACCTTTTTCAAAAGTCCCACAAACGACAGGAGGGGAAATCAAAGGTACCCTAAAGGGTCACATCCCTTGAAGGCACACCAAACTAAAGGTGACTATAGGGTATTCACCTTCAGACCTCTGCATTATGGATGTGTCGTGCAAGGCCTGTTCTAGACTGGCTGAAAAGAACCGAAAAACATGATTACTGCCCCAAGGCCGAGGGCTGTACAATTAGTAAGCCCATGCAGTACTTTTCCTTATACCTAATACCAATGGCGTATCCAGGATTTCTCTCACGAGGAGGGGAGGGATGCAGTATGTTGTGTGATCGCCGGCCTAGAGGAGGGGTGTTAGGGGAGGGGTTTCCCCTCCCCTTTGAATTTTTTTTAAAAATTAGGTGTCCTTACATGTAATCTGGTGCCCACGTATGTAAAAAAGTAAAAAAAAATCGGTATCGGTGAGGAGGGCATGACTCAATGCCCCCCTTAAATACTCCCTTGCTTAATGAGTCATTACATGTGCCGTACTTTCTGCAAAGTTCCCTTGACTCTCTGACAAAAAGCAAAGGGGTAAAACCAAGCGTTACTGATTCCGAAGGAGTTCTACTCCCCTCCCCCCCAAAGGTAAGCCCCGAGGGGACAACAAACTTAACTTACCAACTTCTTGAAAATCAGACCTCTGCATCATTAGCCTACTTGTACTCAGCTGAATATATCGTGAATACTGTTACTACTGTGGGCATAAGTATACAAAAACCGCAAAAAATTTGTATTTTTTTGGGGGGGGGGGAAGTTGTACATCTCAAAAATTTACCGATGTTGGAGCAAATATGAAAGCATGCAGCAGACTATTCTATTAGCTTGCGGAGCAAGTAGTTTTTCTTCCAACTTATTGAAAATCGTAGGAAAACTATTGGAAACTTCCATTACACTGGCTCGATTAAGGCATTTAAATATTACACAGCGCTACCTACAGCAGGGGGGCGGGGTCAGTGTAATTTGAAACTTCCAAATGTCCAATGGTACAGAAAAACCGCATTATCCTTACTCACGGGATGCCACTATGAAGCAGGCCAAGACCAATGGTCAATAGTTAAAGTAAAGCTCAGTAATTTTTTCAAGTACTGCATCTTTCTGGCTCTGCAAAGGACACCTTTGACTATCATGCCGCTAGGCTCCCACTGGGGGTAGTCCCGTGTATCGGAAGCCACAGAGAACCGTTGTGCAGGCTATCCTTCTTTGTGAAAGTTATTTTAATTCGTCTACAAAGTAAACTGCTTTAGATAAAGTCAATATGATAGTAGGGACCTGACATATACCAACACATTCTCTCATCTCCTTAAATTTGTGCATCAAGGATTCATTATTCATTACTAGAATATCAATCAACTGGTGTCGTTCATAATTATCTTTTAGACAAGTACAAAGACTTTCGACAAAACAAGTCCCCTCGTCTTCACTCCTCCAACTGACATAACCTGGCACTGTGCTAAGCACAACTAGAAAATCCGCCTCATTTGGTCTATAATTGGATATGTTGGCGGCAACACCGATCTTCTCGGAGTCGGGTCGTTGGTCCTTTTCGTACTTGACCATCTTTTCTGTCACATTTCCACGACAGGTGCTGAAGAAAAACATCTTGGGCTTACCTGCGAAACCCTTACAATTTTCAACTTTGAATGGTGCTGAAATGGCAAGAAAAAATAAATATGTTGTATAACCGCCTTAGGGTAAAATGGAAAATAAACACTTAACAAAACTTTATATAATGTATGGACAGATATGTGCCATTGCGCATTTGAAATTTCTGTTAATAACATTTTATTGAGTCGAAAAGTGCTAATTTGATTGAAGCGACTATGATGATAGTGAGAATGTGATCTTGTAATATGTTATGACATGATAACCAACATTCATCCAAGTTTCGAAGACAAGTCAGAGTCCAATCGTGCTTACCCATTCGAACTTTACGTAAAAACGTTCATTCAGTGTGTTTGTATTTAGTCTTGCTGTTTTCCCGTAGCTTGATAGGGTAGACGGAGTGTTGAGATTCCGTTGTTTCAAGTCAGGATGAATTAAAGTATTAGCCTACAAGAACATCGTAAAGTACTTCTGGTCAAATTGACTTAGTTCTTGAAATATTCTCATTAGGATTAAGGTCATTGTCCTGGGCCGGGAGCATAGCCAGGATTCAGTCCTAAGAGTTGGTTAGACCACACTAACCCAATGATGTTTTAGACACTGCCCCGTGACCGGGCTGGACTGCAGAGTTCTCCCTACAGTCTATAGGCGTAAGGTGCAGGTGCCTTATTCAGCCTGCGGCGTTTCTTCGAAATGAGGATTGCAGGTCAGGATACAGATTGTTGGAATATTTCCACACGAAGCAGGTAATCTGGGGACAGTGGAAAACTTATTCCTTCACTTGAAAACACCTCCCCGGGCCCGTGGTTTCACGCATACTCCGAAAAAAGACTCAGTTGGCAGTGACAACCTAAAAGCTTGAAAAAAGTTATGACTGAGACATGAGAATTACCCTAACATTTCATTACAAAGCACGGTCTTTTCAACATAGCTGCTGGACCAATAGAGGCATAGCGCCATCCTTTAAATAGTTACTACTGTGATTACAATTTGCCACCAGGAGAAACCACTTTCCCCTTAACTTTGCTGTGGCCTCACTGTTCCTCAGATAAGTTTCTTGGTTTTGGATGAAGAAAGTTATGTACAAACATACTTTTTTTAAATGGATCTGAAGTGCGTGAATTTTTCTTGCACGTTACACCTCTTTAGGACCAACGTCATATTACTCGACCACACCCATAAAATCCTCATCTGAGATAATACCCTCAACCAGCCCCCCCTTCCAGACTGGGGACTCCCCTACTAAACAATCATCCCAGGGAAACTCGAACTGACTCACGACCAATGAAATAGTTCGATTGTCCAATTGTTTGAACGATATCACGGCCAGGTTGGTAAGGTCCGGGTGAGGCTTGTATCCGTAAGAATTACAGGTTGGGACTTGTCCAGGGACTACTCATTGGGGACAGTTGTCCGGGGGAATCTTCCAGGTGGTCATTAGTCTTGGTCAAGACTTAGTGGATCTTTAACCTTCCTTCCCGAATTCTCACAAGTATGTTTTTTTTTTGTTGGTGGCGCTATTCCTAATGTACGGCTCTGAACTGTAGGTAGCACACCACTAATTCAAGAAAAGTAGTTGAAGTACTCATTCTGCAAAAATTAAGAAAATTGAAGGTATTTCAGGCACTTTTTTGCAATATATC
>WURT03066412.1:0-13634 GCA_009936505.3 Holothuria glaberrima
TTTTGCATTTGATGGCTGCACTATGATGGACCAAAATATACCTACCCTGAGACTGTATTTTTCACTCAAAAATATGCTGTAACCTCAGAGCTTCCGGGGGCTTCTCCCCCTGGACCCCCACAGAGGCTTTGCCCCTGGACTCCACCCGCTAACCTCGCGTTTCACGGCTGGTTTCGCGCGTAGCGCGAAAAATGGTCCCTTTCGTAACATGGCCCTCACTAAAAAATTCTTAAAAAAGGCCCTGACAAGAATGTTACGTCATATTCATGTTTAAATGCAGATATCTCAAGGACTAAAGGACGTTTTATTTGATACCTGTTTGCACTATTGATCAAGTTGTTTTGCTTTCTTGTAGTGATGGTCGCATGTGTTGAGTTTTGCATGTAAGTAGGTCTATGCAGGAGAAATTCATCTGCTTCGGGCATTACCATTTTACAAAAAATCCCGTCGTCTGATGTAATAGTTTCAGTTTCCAGCTGTGTGCATGAGGACTCGTGACTATCAGCGTTTTTTCTTATGATGGCCCGACTAGTTTGACTGGGAGGGGGGGGGGACCCAAAGATCCGACAAGAAGTGAGTTGCTAAAAGGATGGGAACGGAATATTTTCTGAACGCAAAACTCACCGGAAATTTGGGTGTGTATGGAGATAATTTTGAAAATGTTGGTTTCGTATTGATTTTGGGGTGGGGGCGGGGGAATTTGGGAATTTTATTTAAAAAAAAGAACACCTTCCTTGACAGCAATATCACGTAAATCGTCGCTACTGTGTATTATATGTATTGTGCTTTATCGTTAAGCTTGTTAAGGCTTCCCTGCGGTGGCAGAGGAAAATTACCCGATGGTCCCCACATGTGGCCCCCTGGCGCCATCCGTCTCCTTTTGAGAACAGTCCTGGACCGTTCTTATAGTTACGGGTTGTGCTTTTTTCAGAACGGACCTGCAGCCCATCTCCTACTACAGGCACTGAAAGCACGAACTCTCTACCACATCCAATCACGTACGTACGGGCACAAATACATAGGGGACAGCCCTCAGGCAGCCCCTAAATAGTGTAAACAAGATCTTAAGCTTTGCATGGTGCATGCGTCCTGTTTATTTCTGATCAGACATCTATTTGGTGAAAGCTTAGGAATTAAAGTACGGAGAATGACGTCCACCGTTCTGGACTGAAGCCATTGATTTGCCTCTCTGTACGGTAACAAAGCAACGGTGCTAAAACAAACATCACGTCGTTACCTTTGTTCCGGTTATTGACAAAGGAACCACAAGTTTCCAAGTTAGGAGTATAAAACAACCATGATTTATCCCTGTTGTGAAAATTACTGCTAATCTCTCGAAAAAGGGATAAAAAGACATAAAAATTGAATGCCTGTATGTACGATGACACGCCAGTCACAACTTTTCGCCACAATTTTCGTGGCTTCAACGGTTGCATTTCCGGCGATGAACCAGGCAGTTGTAGGCAACTTTCTGGATGAACTGTGCCAATATTCCCCCTTACTTTAATTTCTATGGGTGAAAGTGAAAAGTGAATTTAACTTTTTTGTCCAAAGTTCAACGATATTTTCTCATACATTTTATCAGTGTGAACAGATGAAGAAGATTTTCACAACAAAGTGCAAAAAGATGCAATTTAGTCTACTGTCGAATTTATCGCTCGGTCCATATGGGAACATGCAGTTCCACTTCAACTATTTCCGTATATATAGAAGCCGAAAAATTTCAGTTATATGGTTGTGAGAGAAAACAGTCAATATGATACAAGTTTTATCAGTCAATCTATCTATCAATTTATCTATCAATTTAACATGCTTCGACCGTGGAAGGTAGTGCTTCCATGCTTCGACATCAGTTTCAATCGAGATACATTCAGAGGTGGAGCCTGCAGGATGTGCTCTACAGGGTGGCCAAGCTCCCCGATGGGGGGTTGCCCCCTAGGGGGGAGGGCAGGCCAGCAACCCGAAGTGGAAGCACCGCAATGATTTGAAGATGGAGAGAACAACAGAAGTTGATGTCGTAATCCCACCCCAGATAAACCCCAAAAATTTCGGTAAAGTGTGCAAGTACGTTCATTCACCCTGGACAGACCCTTCCTTTGTCACCTAGTGCGGAGATGGCGTCCACGGGGAGGGGTATAAAGAGAAGGGGGTGTCCCCCTCCCCTTTGAGAATTTTTTCCTATGTAAAAGGTGGCTTAGATACAAATTACTGCTGTCTTTGTCAACGTTTTGAACTAACGTATGTTGAAAAATTCTTATAATTTTGTGAAATGTTCTTTTCTTTTGTAAGTTGTAAGGGAATGGTGTCGTGTAGAAACTCAGCCGTCTTTTGAAGAAAAATAAACTTATGTTTATGAAGTTGCCTGAACTCCCATGAATGTCACTATCTGTGGCAAAGCTTTGGAATGATTCTATGTTAAAGGGGCTTATTGAGTTGGTTAACAAAATTCATGATTTTTTTCACAATTGTTGAGATTTACTCACATCTTGATGGTAAATGATCAAACTAAGAGATTCTACACATCTGACTCACAACCGAATTGGCTATGATAGGGTAATAAATGATTAAAATCATTTATTACAACTTTGTGACCAGACACTTTTTACCATTATGTAGTAATCATATGCAATCCCTTTCCACAAAAACAATACAATTTCTCATGAGGCTAATTAGAAGCATTGTCATGCAATGATTTCCTTCAAACTTGTCCCCAAAATAATCGATGTCAACTCAATGAGCTCCTTTTAGGGAAATATAGCGTTTGTTTTACAGAATAGTTTCATATTTTTTAAACCTTTAGTTACAGATACAGAATGAAAGACATTATGCAAAAGAAGACAGTACGGTAGCTTTCTTTTCAAGAAATAAGGTTCTTACAGGAAGAAATTCGGCTATTTGTTGCACAAAAGTTATATGTTCACCCAGACTTTCACAAATTCAAATGATGTAACATTCCTTTGTAATGCATTATATCTTGAGGAGGTAAAGCTATTGCTAGAGTTAATTGGTGGTACTGAACCGTTTAATAATGAGTTAAGGTATTTTCTTTTTATGCCAAATAGGTGCATTTTAAGGCAATATTTCCTTTTAAGAAATTACCATTATCACTGTGATACATGGATTATGCATGATGCCCCTTCAATGATGGTATAACATGAGACCGGCATATGATCGCCTGAAAGCTTTCGGGTAATAACGAAATGGTGAAGTAAGCATTTAACTGACATTCAAATGACTGTTCAGGAGAGCACACTAAACAATTGAGAAAAATAACAGAACTCCAGAGAACCCAAAAGAACATCTCCAAATGGGGGAATGACCGTGAGGGGAGTAAAGGTACAAACAAATGGAAGATTAATGAGCATTTTTATTTATGCTAGTTCCCTAATACACTTAATTACATTTCAATAAGCTTGTTTACTGAGTTATATACTTCAGATCATGTACATCACGCTTAAATATGTTGCCTATAATAAAAGATTGCCGCATAACTGCCTCTTGATGCAAGCCTGAGGTTGTAGTTCAAAAAGTTTTGGAAAATTGTTTCCAATTGTTTCCCTAGAATAATTCCGTGCATTACCGTCATAATAATTGTCATCAGGCATGACGTGAAAACGTGACAACTACGCGCAAAAGCGCCTAGAAATTTTGCATTAGAGTTTTATATATATATATATACACACACATATATATATATACACACACACATATATATATATATATATAATCCGTTCCCATACCTTAAAACATACATACGTTTGTAATGGGAGTGAAGAAAAAGTGGAACTGGCGCGGGGCGAGCGTAAATGTGGATAATTTTCAAAGGACTTTTGATAAAAAATGATTATAAGAGAGATCCGTAAATCAGTCGAAAAATACATCACCATACCCTTAACAGAATTCTACAGCTTAAACACCTCTTTGTTTCATTGAATAAAAAAATCTATAATTTTCAAAAATCGATTTAGGGAAGGGGACGTACCCTCATGTCCCCGTTCCCCTGTGCCGGCGTTACTGACCCAAATTCCCGACAAGGGCGACGGGTTGCAAAAAGAAAATTTAGAAAGTTCAAGCTTTTTAAAAGGAAATTTGAAAATTTGGGTTTTTAGAAAGGGTAATTGAGAACTTTTGGATTTTATTGAAAAATTTACCTTAATTTAGAGCACAAAAAAATCTCCCGGTCGACTGCGTGGCTGTTGTCTGGGACTACACATGTATACATCTAACATATTATGGTACGGCTCCTGGACCAAACCGGAATATTTCCCCGACGAGCGGCAAGACTCTCCCGACAGGGGCATGACCCCCTCCCCCACCCGTTTCCACCACAGGATAAATTTTACGTATACTGTGTGTTCAGAAGGATGCGGTAGTTTGGTTACGTCCTACAGACGATCATATGCGTATATGTTATATTGGTATAGTATTTTTTTTGACACTAGTACAAACCAAATGACATCAGTTGTTACATATTTAAACATAACATGTCATTCCCGATTGGCCTCTAACCCCTTATCAATGTTGTTACTATGAACTGGTCGTATAGTTGTGTGTACACGTCTCCTATTCTGTACTCTATTTGTAAGACTTCTCCCTAGTAACATTCACTTGATACGAATATTCCGTAGAGTGCGGGGAAAAAACACCCCCGCGGTGTGGGTTAAAACAGTTTAAAGCAGGCAAACATTTGCATTTCGACCCACCCAAATCCTGCTTTTGTTTGTAAAGACAAAGTTATATTCTATTATTTGCTCAACCTGCTAATCGGCTGATGTCCTCCCAGCCACATAGCCGACATACAGAGACACGCCCTAATGATACTGAAACACATATTTCGATAATAACACTGTATTAAACTCTGGTTGTTATTTCATAAAGTACAAATTAAGAAACGATTGTCGTAATGCTTTGGAAATTAATAAGAAATTGATTAGACGGCGAACTTTCATATAACAACAATCTGAAGTAAGGGGGAAAGGTGGATGGGATTCTTGTATCCAGCAGACCATGGCAATTAGACCTTTGTGGGAATTGCAATGGTATTACCACAAAGTTTGACCCTAAACGTGACAATGGGCGTTGTGTCCCACGGGAGCGGCAATGCATCATATAAAATATATATAACCTCGCATACAGTCATATCTTTATGCCTGCTGATCTGAGGGAGACAAGGTATCCGGAGTGAGGCACATCCTACTGACTTGTCTAGATAGTTTTTTCGTATCGATGGGCTGGATTCCAAATTTTGTTCGCCCGGCCCGCGAGCTAGGCAGATCCCAGTCTCTTTGTTGGGATAAATGCAAGTATGCACTTTGCATAATTGACGATGTGACAGTATGGGTTACAGGCCTGTGTCTTTCATCGTCAACTAAATAATAGGAAATAGTTGGATTTCAGAATCATGATATGCAAATCTCAAATTGAAGCTACATACATCAGGAATGGTACAGTGTTCCCAGATCCCGGTGGAATCAGGGAGTTGCCATTGACATGGTGGCTACCTAGTCAGAGAGTTGAACCATCGAGATATGTTCCGTGGCTTGATTGCTTGCTCGTCAAAGCTGTTTGCAGTGGTATTATTAAAGGGCTAGTTGATCTAACAAATATGTTTAAGGTTGTCCGAATCTGGAATTGTATACATGGCGGTATGGGGGCAAAACTGAGACTGATTTGTACACACCTGCCTCTTTAACCCCTGAGCACTGATTGAAAGGAAAAGGGGGAATTTCCCTAGTGGTCATCACATGATTGTATAAATTCCATTGAATGGATGTTTATACCTTTTTGACATGTCCCAACCCACTCCTCCACATGCTGACGCTCATGACTTTGGCTTAAACTCTCCTCAATGAGCCTTAGTGGCTTTCTGGCTACGGATTCATAAATAAAGGAAAAAGAAAAGCATACTAGATGTTATTATATATAACACCTCATTGATTCCTCTACACCTGATTGGAGGACTGGTGGTTTTATGCCATGGGTTATTTGGCACTATCACACGGTCGTGTGTTACGGTATCCATCGTGGGTGAGTCCAGAACATCACACGCGTGGTGTTTGGCTCTCTCCGCTCCTTGAGTCAAAATTCTTGCCTATTTAGAAAGTTAAGTTTTATGTAAAACAACTAATGGATGTTTTCCATTCGTATGATAGTATGGATATTTTCATTCGTCGAAAAATGAACATTCTATTCAACTCACCTTCTCTTCGTTGGATAGAACGTTCAATCTTCCAACTCACAAAATTATTCATACTACAACTCTCAAAAACATTCATTATTTGTATACCACGTGAGAAGAAGTAGAAGTGAAAAATCACGAAAAATAACATGTGAACCAAAGATTAAAGGAATGTTTTAAAAATAAGGTAAGGAAATTTCATCTGGCAGGGATCCATTCATATTGGTCGACAAATTAAAATGCGAAAAGAAAGAGAAACAAAGAAGAAACAAGAGAATGAAACCTGATGCCTTTGGAAAGATTTGCGTGGTTGGAAAAGACTTTATTTACTCTTAACATGAGCCTTGGGCCGATTCCCAAAATGCAGAGTTCGTCATTTGCAGACGGGGAAAAAAGCTTCTTCAGTCTTGCCTGTCCACCTTAAATGTCGAGTAAACAAATTAAACCGTGTTGTATGGTACATTGCCTTTCTTGTGTTAGGTTCCTTACCGCATCGCATAAATACGTTATACAGTTCATAATTGATTTATAAACGAAAAGTAATTTAAATAAAAGCACGACAAACTTTATGATAAAATAATGAAATCAAGAGTCACAGTTAAAGCGGTATGGAATCGTTTTATCGTCCACGAAGCTGACTGTGTAGATTCTCCACTGGATCAGTAATATAGGTGAAGCTTGTTTTCGAAGCCTGACCTTGTAAGGGGAGAGAGCAAACAGAATCTGGTAAGCAGGGTTGTCGATGGAAAGGTAGAAAGAGTCTGTCGGTATTGTGTAAGTTGGTAATTTTTTAGGTCAAATTGGATGTTGAGTTAACTCGTTGATGGAGACTCCATTGTCAATTCCTTGAAAGATGGAAGAGTAAGGACAAAACGTTTCTATCTGTGGAACAATTGTTGTAAACAGGTTTATATGGCTTTTAAACCTAAGTAACATTCATCTTATATTGTTAGTGCGTGTTATTAATTTGGAGAGACGTGGACGGCTGCGTTAAAATGAACCGTTGCTGCGTTCTCCTTCGTAGTAAGCATAATCGTTAATCATGTTTGTCATTGTAGATTACAATGGTTGTACTAGCAAAGGATGTGTGGCTTTTAATAACATGCATAAGTGGAAGTAAGGAAGTGTTGGTCAAGTTATGTAAGTGTTCACTGGCTTTCCTGTAAAAACGTGCAGGACTGTAATCAAGACCCCCTAACCCGACCTCGGACCAGCTTCGATTCCAGTGGCTCCAATTAGTCCCGGGCAATTCCGAGCCCGTCCGAAGATGCTACATTTGACTACGCAGCATATCACCACTACGTGTACGTTTTATAATCTTTCACGTGTGCACTAAAATGACTAAATTATAGTTATTTTTCGGGGTCAATTTGGCCAGACACAACCTTTAGTTTAGTTTGATTGTTTGTGACCATTAGTACATAGCAATAACGATGGAGTCTTTAGTAGTATTCACCTAGGCTTAGTTTTCTTTATTGTTGACTGCAGGGTAGGAAAGAAACGATATCACATTATTATAGACAGGCCCGTAGCCAGACAAGGTACTGAAGGGGGCCAAATGGCTTCCAGGGAGTGGGGCGAAAAAAATTTTCAGGAGGGGGAATGTGCATAAATGTATTAAGTCAATGCCAACTTAAATTTCTAGGGGCGAAAAAAATTCCAAAGGAGGCTCCTTCCCTTTGACCCTTGACTAAAGGCTGATTATAGTTAAGAATCAAGTATAGTCCCTTTACACCCCTTACAACTGTATCACAAATATGACAGGGAAAATGTGAAACTTTGGACAGAAATTGAGTGTGGCAGTGGATAGAGAACGTGCACAAACGCACAGCAGATAAAATTGTGAAGAATTTTTCATACGATGACAAAGATCTTTATATGCCTCTTTTCCTCTGCTTATCTCTTATCTTTTATTTATGCCAACAATATCATGGCGTAGCAAATGCCTCTCCTGAGGGGTTTACATTATACCTTGTCCCAGTGGCACGTGCAAGAACTTTTCAAATGATTGCTTTGCTCCGAAAACGGGGTGCGAGACAGACCAAAGCTGACCTCAGCCCACCATAATGCCAGGGCCGAGGTAAAAAAATTCAACATCTCGCTCCTGCACAAGATATTGCAGGAAATTGCACTCAGATACAAATTTGTCACTGCAATTTTTCGTTTACCATACTTGGGCCACCTCAACGGTTGTCCTCTTAAATAGTAATGTACCTGTCCCATGAATTACATCCATGACATCGTGCAACCTTTAAAGCGACTGAGCACGTCTCTTTAACTCAGTGAAAGCGAAACCTTTGTGGTAGGCCAATGTATAACTTGGTATAACTCTTCCGTATATGGCGGTTGCTAATTAAAGCGAATTTCACTGGAAAGTGTATTCAACCAGGGGAATGGTGTGATTTAAGCCATGCAATGTCATTAAACTTTCGATATTAGCTTCATTGGCGAAAATCAAATTTAAGTAGAATACGGAAAGAAACTTTTAATTGTTCTATGAGGTCGAAGTTTACGGGCTAGTTGTAATGGTTTTCCTATTTTTGGTCTCGAAATGGCAACTCATGACGTCACCCGCTAATGGACATTTAAAGAACGCGGTAGCACTGTGGCTTGTGGTGTGATAAGTGACTATGGTAGGCAATTCTGTTTTTGTCGGAACTACCGCACATTAAAAACGAAGGCAAGAACACCAAAACTGGGCACCAGGCCAGTAGCAAGTCAAGGTGTTAAGGGGGAAGGACCAAATAACTTCCGGGGTTATTTTTTCGTGGGCGAGACATACTAAGATACAATACAGTAATGGTTATTTTGAAATTTTTATGGGACGAAACATTTTCCATGGGGCGCCGCCCACTGGCTCACCTTGGCTACGGGCTTGCGGGGCACAAATCTTATCTAGAGTTTTTTTCCTTGGCTTTAGCTATACACTCAACCAGTCACTAAAGAAGTTTTTCACGTGACGTCATTGCGGTTCTTCCATTCTGTCCACTCAGTCCATGACATGATATCATGCATGATATGAAGTCTCGAAACTTCTAACCCTGAGCTTATTCCATGTCTCCTTCCTAACCCTAACCTTGTGACATGATATCGTGCATAATATGCATGTCTCGAGATATGAATGTGACACATTACAAAACCAAATGTAAGGATTTGGTGATTCTATCCGCAGTTCATGGACCGAACATGTGTTTACAGAACGTGCACACATCACTGTGATACCACAGAAATCCAAGCGCACCGGATCGTTTTGGGCGATACGGTGAACACTTGACAACCAGTGTGGCGAATAAATAAGATGTGTCGGTGTTTCCCCATGTCATTGGTTATGCACTCTGCACCTATGTACTGACAGCATTGTGAACACATATGCGTACAAGTAGGCGTGGGGACTGTTGTCTGGGACACTAAGCCCCCTCCATTTGGGCAGAAACTGTGCTATTTTAAAATGAATGTTATTTTCGGGCAAACACGCATTGAAATTTTGGCAAAATGTGCTGCAGTCCTCACGCTCTCCTAATTATAAGTAGTCCATAACGCTTATGTGCTTACAAACCATATGATGTGCACTCACCAATGGCATCGGGCCCTCAGGTGGTAGAGTCGTTTACGCTACCATGTACCAAAGTGCTTCTCAAGTGAGTGGGTTCGAATTCCGCTCGAGGTTCCTCGGACTTTTCTCTGAATCTCTTGCTTTCCCCCGCTTAACATATGTTTACCCAGGCCGACGAACTTGGTTGTGCGCCGGAATGAAAGCTCCCTGACAGGACTAGTTACATTACCGATTATGTTTGTGTGCTCAACACGTCATTGGTCTCAGTATGTAGTACAATTGTGCCTTGCGCATTCATCCATTATGGTGGCGTTTCCGTTGCTATAAAACGTTACTTAGACCTAGGCATAGGCGTAAGAAGCAGGGAGCTGGGGGATTTAGACCCCAGTCAAAATGTGGTGGATGGAAGTATACTTCCCCCCCCCCTTCAGTCCAAGGATGAAACCACTTATTTGTTTCCTGTGTAAAAAAAAATCGAAAAAAGCAGTAACTGTACCTAAATTTTGCCCAACATGTTGCACAAAATTGCATCTAAGGACCCTCAAATGTTCAGGGGACACGCCTTCCCTTTTACCCCTCCCGTAGGACGGCGGTCCGAAACAACTTACAGCCCATTCTCGAACAGCTTCCTAGTACACCTCCTACGTACGTAGGTGAAATTTGTGTATAGCTGGTTTGTGATAGATATCAGATACATTAGGGAGTGGATATACGTGAACTCGTAAGAACTAAACACCAAATCCACACATTTTTGTTTTGTAATGTGTCATATTCTGGTCTCGAGACATACGTATCATGCATGACATCATGTCACAAGTTTAGGGTTAAGAAAGAGACATGAAATAAGGTAAGAGTGGGGATGTCTCAAGACTTGATATCATGCATGATATCATGTATAGATTGGGTGAAACTGAAAGTTGGTTGTCATTATGATTAAGGATGACTGCCATGACGCTGTTTGGAAACATTCTCAGTGAGGGTGACACATGGATGATTCAAAACAGAAAACCTTAAAGGGGCTCACTGAGTTGATATTGAATATTTTGTGACAAGTTATGAAGGAAATTATTGCTTATTGCATGTCAATGCTTCCAGTTAGCCTCTTAGGCCATTTATCACTCCCTATAGTTAACGAAAACGTGGAAAATTTTTTATTTTAATGGGCCTTAGAGCTTGTAGTTTGCAATGCTCGTCCAAGCCATTGACAGACCATCCACTCTGGAAAATACAACCTGTATTTACGACTGAAGCCTTGATCACAACAGTTGTTTGTAAAATAAGTTGAGAGACTGTCAATTAAGTTAGTATACCCTTGACTCATTGGTTGTTATTGAACAGGACTTGCATATGAATAAATGATGGTTAAAAGTGTCTGGTCACGAATTTGTAATAAATAATTTTAATTATTAATTACCCTATCATTGCCATTGTAGTTGTGTGTTATGTTTAGAATCTCTTACTTTGACTCTTATGTGAGTAAGATGTGAGTGAAACTCAACAGCTGTGACACGAAATCGAGAATTTCATGAATCACCTCAACAGCCCATTTAAGTATGCAGGTTATTGTAAACCATACAACAGTGAAACAGGAACATGGGAAACGAAAACAAAAGCAAAGAACACCAGAAAGAATATGGTGAATTTCACGCATACACATGAGATCGGAAGGAAATCAGTTGTATGGTCATACTGTATAGTTACATCGTCGTATATTAGCACTCTGTAATTACATGAGAAACTCTGCCGTCGATTAACAAGGGATGAGTGGGCTCGAGGGCCGTGCTAACACACACACATGGGCGGCGATCCCGGGGGACAGGGGGACATGTCCCCCAGTATTTGAGAAATCGCGCATTGACTTCGAGTTTTCACACAATAAATTATTTGAAAATGGGGTCATGTCCCCCAATATTGAGAAAAATCGCCGCCCTTGCACACACGGAACCTCACATTGCATTGCACTGGATCGCATCTCATTGCAAAGCACAGCACTGTTTTACATGTTACTACATTACATTACAGAAAATAAAATTGGAACGAGGATTAACGTCGTTGCTTTTCAAACTTTTGTTTGTCATTGTTTTTCGACATTCCAGACTTCCTTTATTAATTGTAGAAATCTCGGCAAACGGGGAAGGGGGGGGGCAGATGGGAGGAGTGGCGGATCCGGACGGGGCGCAACAGACGCCCCCTATTGACCGTTATGCGTGAAAAAAAGTTGAAACATGTTCCAATTTCATACGTTTATTCATCATTTTCATGAATTATGTCAGTTTAATTTGGGATTCATGACGGGAATACCTGAAAGAGTGCCACTTTTGCCAATAACCACCGACTACTTGTCGCACTTGCGGCAAGTAGTCAGTCTGTGCATCCTGACTTTTTGTCACATACGCGACAAGGAGTCTCTCCTTGTCTGAGAGAATTCCGTTTTTGACAATAATTCCCCGACTACATGTCGCCTTTGAGACAAGGAGTCAGTCTGTTTCCCATGGAACACCATATGAGAATGTCATATTTGGCCGTAATTTTGTTGACGGTTTGCGAAGAAGTTATGCAAAAAGAGCTGTCCAGAATGAGGTAGCAAATCCATTTTGAAAATGAAACTTGTTTTGAGGCAAAAAGGGCTTTAAAAATCCTTCAAAATGTGTCAAAAACAGCACCATTTTGCACCTCAGCCCTCTTCCAAAAGCAAGGGGATACCCCTCCCCTTAGACCCACTGGCGTAAGAAGCGGGGGGCAAATTTGTGGGGGCGGAAGAATGCTTTAGCCCCTCACCCCACTTTCCAAGCACGAAAACCCGTTATTTGTCTCTTCTGTAAAAAATGTCAAAAATTTGCAGTAATTTACCTTAAAATTTGTCCAAAATGATGAACCAGATGGAATCTAAGGACCCTCAAATATCAGAAATTTTTCCAAAGGGCTAAGAAAAATCAAAATCTTGCAGTAATTTACCTTAAATTTTGTCCAAAATGATGAACCAGATGGAATCTAAGGACCCTCAAATATCAAAAATTTTTCCAAAGGGCTAAGAAAAATCAAAATCTTGCAGTAATTTACCTTAAATTTTGTCCAAAATGATGAACCAGATGGAATCTAAGGACCCTCAAATATCAAAAATTTTTCCAAAGGGCTAAGAAAAATCAAAATCTTGCAGTAATTTACCTTAAATTTTGTCCAAAATGATGCACGAAATTGCGTCCACAGACCCTTAAACATCCAAAAAATTCCAAAGGACTAAAAACTGATAAAGAAATGTCAAAAATTTGCAGTAATTTACCTTAAAGGGAAATATTGCGTTTAAAATGCACCAACATAGTTTAAAAAGAAAATGCCTTTAATCATTATTAAACCGTTCAGTCTCACCAGTAAACTCTAACAATAGCTTTATCTCCTCAAAATATTATGCATTACAAGAGTAACGGATGTTGCATCATTTGAATTTTTGAAAGTTTGGGTGAACAAATTGCTTTCCTACAACAAATAACGGAATTTCTTCCTAAGAGAGCCTTTTTTCTTCAAAAGAAAAGCTACCGTACTGCCTTATTTTGAATTGTCTATCATACTGTATCTAATAATACTGGTTTCAAAAATATGAAAATTTTCTGTAAAACAAACGCAATATTTCCCTTTAACATTTGTCCAAAATGATGCTCCAGATTGCATCTTAGGACCCTCAAATATCAAAAAAATTTCTTAAGGACTAAAAATGTCCTACTTTTGTAGTAATTTTCCTTTAAATTTTTCCAAAATGATGCACCGAATTGCATCTAAGGACTTTCAAATATCAAAAAATTTTCTTACAAGGACTAAGAAATGTCAAAAGTTTGTAGTAATTTACCTTAAACTTTTTCCAAAATGACGCACCAAATTGCATCTAAGGACCCTCAAATATCAAAAAAT
>WURT03066423.1:0-13634 GCA_009936505.3 Holothuria glaberrima
AGAAAAGCTTCAAACTGAAGGTTGTCAGAAGCTGTTTTTAGCTCCAGAGAGGAAAAGCTTATTTTCAAGCCCTGATGTAAATATTTTTTTTTTTTTAGAGTTTTTGGAAAAAGTCAATTATTTTTTTAGGTTTAAAACAAGTAACCACAGTGGCAATGGCGGCAATACCTGCCACTTCTGACTTGGAATGCATCATTGCTAATGTTTCTCACCCGAACAACTTACAGACAATTGGCAGTGCCTCATTAGAAAAATTCGCCCCTTGAAACTGGGCGTCATGACCTGGCCGATAGCATCACGACTTGGCCAATTTTTTATGATATAAAACCGCAAAGATCAGATATTCACAGTCCGACGGACGCTGGTCCGGCATTGTTGAATTTTATTTCCGTGCATGACTTAACTAAATATGAACTGATTTTCATGGTTGATGATTGATTTTTTAACTAATTTAGCGACTTAATCCAATTCTAGTCACATCATACGCAGAAATACATATCAATCCTTGGAAATGTTTTAAACATGGATACCCAGTATCTTAAGGTTAACCGCAAAAATGCGTCACTGCACTGCTGGATTCGGAAATCAAGGTCAAAGTATAAATGTCCAAGTTTCAAGCTGACAAAAACTGTAATGTGATGAGCAAGCCATCATGTAAACATCTGATAAATGAAAGGGACACCATTCTTTGTAATCAGAAAAGTATCAAATAATCTAAGTGTAAATGAAAATGAAATAAACATTTTCATAATTTTTGTCATTTCAAAATACAAAGATTTCTTATGTCAGCAAACACTGCCGTCATCAGAGGATTAAGTTTGAAAAGGTGAAAATAAGAGGGTATGGTGTGATCTTTATAAATGATTACATACATACATAAATTTTAAACTGTTGTACTAACACTTAATAATTACAGGTATTCAAAATGTTTATCATTTATCAAAAGAAATCAGATCCCATATTCAGGCTGCCAAAATATATCTCTTTTGTTCTCACCAGACTTAGCTGTTTACTTTAGTATTTTCTCAAACCACACAACAGACTGATGTTACAAACTGAGGGCAGCATTACAAAATGCATTCTCTTCTAAGTTCCAATTCCCTTGCAAAACATGATATTGTCTTCCTGGTGAGGGAATACTCTACATGTATGCAGGCTGCAGGATGAATGATTTCTATGTAATTAACTGCATCCTTTATCACATAGGCGGGTATTTGTATGGCGACCTCACATTTTCCAAGGTAAGTAGCCACAGGGTTTATCTTTAACCATGCAAGTTTCTTGTACTTCCATATTCAAGTTTTCTGAAATGCAGACACTGGCACAACATGTAAGTTTTAGATGTGGAGAAGTGCAGGCCAGTCTAGGACACTTTGTTGTAAAAATTTCAGACACCAGCATAGGGCACTTGGTCCATAAATTTGCCTCCATGGATGTTAGGATACATTTTGGCAGTATTGTTGCACAACATTTACCTACATCCTGCAAACAAAAGTATTTTTTTTATCTGAGATATGCCAAAAATTATAAATAGCTGTTTAAATCAAGCCCGGCAAAATCATACAACTTGAGAACTCCAGCATGAAAAATTGCCCTAAATTAAAAGAGAAAATTATACCCCTACCCCCACCTCTAAACGAAAGTTGCTATGTAAGCTAAGTCAGCATAATTTAAGGTATAGGCTTCTTGTAGCACTACTATAAACTACAGAGAGAAGCTCTATGACAGCATAAATTCACACTAATTCAAAAATAATTAATTGACCTCAAAGCACAGTACATGATTAATTAATGAGAAGAGTGTTAAATTTACACCATAAATTTTTGGGTTTACTCAAAAAGGTCTGATTCCTAAAAGTTTCTCAGTAATGCACAGTTTCCTTGAAAGGAATTCTAATTAGTGGCATTCACTCCAACTTAAATATTAATGTAAATTCCTAAACAATTTTTGCACAGCATTTGACAGTGTTGTAATTTGAGAGGTCTGTTGGATTGTAGCACTGTCTTATTAACTCAGAACTATGTTTAAATGTGCTTTGTTTTATTCTCTACCCATTTTTTTTTTTTTTTTTTTTTTTTTTAGCTTTTTTATTCTTCTCTTTCCAATAATTCTTTCATCTTCCTTTTACGGTTTGGTGGATCTGCAAATTTTTGCATACACTTTGCTTGTTTCAGGTTCTCCACTTTTACTGATACTTACATAATTACTTAGTCAAAAAGAAACAAAAACTGCATTATGGAAAGTGAAACTGATGAAACAAAAATGTCATGTCTTTTTTCAATAATGTTCAATATAAACATACACAAAGCATCAAAAACCAGTTTTAAGTGCACACTAGTTCAGTTCATCACATAGCACTGTTCAGACAGCTGGTATAACTATAGAGTGGGGGCCAGATAGGCTAGTTGGCATGGACCTCCAAATTAAATGGGTCCAGATTCTCATAGAAGACCTTAAAAATGGAATCTTCTGCCATTGTGCTTGGTGCTCAGTATAAGCAGTGGAGTAGGGAAAACAAGCCAGTGAGCCACAACTGGAAAAAAGGCCATGGCCGGCCGGACTTAAACCAATTGGTTACAAACTGAGCCGTAAAACCTCATCTAAATAACTAACTCATAGAAGAAGTGGATAAATCTTTTGTTAAAAACTTTTGAAATAGGATATACATTTCCCATCTAGCTTAAGCTCCCTAAAAGCCCTGCACAGTCTTATCTGTCAGAACATCTATAAGTTTTGAAGTGTATTTAGGCCAAATCAATTGTGCAATTTTTTTTTTTTTTTTTTGCATCATTTACAAAAGGCAGTTAATTACAGTATTTACAAATATGAATTGTAAATTATTCACTTTCATAACTAAAGAAACAGGTGACTTCACCTTTTGACATTTTCTTGGAAGCCTTGGAAACTAACCACTACAAGGAAGAAAGAATGATTACAACTAATTATAAAAAACATTCTATACTCATCAACTCCACAGTCACTTTTCAGTCACCAAATAGCTTGCTCTATACAAAGCCCCAACTAGAGCAAGCTATCGAGTGACTGGCAATTGACTGTAGGGTATTCACTGACACCCCTGTAAACATCACTTCACCTTTGATTTTTTTTTTACACTTTCTCCCACTCTCCCCCTCCCCACCCTTCCCCCATACCCCATCTGTAAAGAAACAAACTGGAAACAACTCTATCCGAGAAAGGAACTTACTCCTTTGTAAAAGAGTCACTTTTAGAGCTGGAAAAAGAAAAATATAATTTACTTTTTTTTGGGGGAGGGATCACATTTCCCACAATTTTAACATATTTCCACTAATTCTTACTAAAACAATAAGCCAAAATCACTGCAAATGACATGGTAAAATAGTTATTAAGTGCAGTTGAATTAGTATGTCTCAGGATCCTAATGTATGTATGATCAGTGGCAGATTTAAGGAAAAGGGCCTTGTCAGCAGCTTGAGGCAGGGGCCCTAAACCTATCCCCTGACAAGGTATTAGAGGTGACGGAGTGAATCGACTGAGCAGGGGAAGGTCTTGGAGGTGGGTGTCCTCCCTCCCAGTTTCAAGAATATTTTCGGTTTTATGCCCAAAAATAAAGTTTTTGAAGTTTGTTTTATGTATCACTTAATCATTGATAGGTTTATTTATGAAAGATTTATTGAGAAAATAGCATTGAGGCAAGAAATGTGGTATTTATATTAAAATAATATCTCATACTCCTGGGAAGGGAGTTGAATTTTTAACCTTTCCTCCCTTATTTTCAAGTACATAAAAGGCAGCAGCATTGATTGACTCCAGCAGCCAGGCGCCATTCACATGGCAGCTCTGGAAGTCCAATTTTATGGTGAGTTCTTTTTAGTTGTTCTGTTTTTTTGGTGTTTGTTCTCTATGCACTGGCCACTTACCCTGGACATTCAGCAGTGGTTTACATCATAGTTTCCACACCAAATATTCATGAGGGCGAGCTCATAGGTCATGACACTGAAGTAAGGATAGCCCCACCATATGAAATGTTCTATGTTTGCTTGTTCTACACACCCTGCATTCAGAACTACAACTTTGCACTGCAAACCGCTTTAGCGGATCAGCAAATTTTGACAAAATTTTTTTTCAAAATTCTAAGCAAAATTTCCGGCATCTTCATCCGTTGAACTCCCCCCCCCCCCACTTTGGCTATTCTATTTAGTCAAGTAATAATGTTTATACAGAACTGAGTTGTTCAATTCATGCAGAATAAATACTTGGTTTCAATCATTATGTTATCACTTTGGAATTCCAACTACACTTTAATATACAATAATTTTGACCTGAATCATCCTGAAAGATATTTGCTAGGGAATGAGAGATATGCAAGGTTACAACAATGATTCAAAATATGACAAGGATGACTGCTTTAATATTCTCTTTCAGCAGGAAACAGTTTATCAAGAAAGCCTACTGTACAAAAACGTCACTTAATTGCAAGCAACAACTGTACCAGCATAAATTAAGGTGACACACTAACCTCATAATGCAGACCATACCGTACTAAGCAAAAATTTAGGTCTCAGTTCTAGTTATTTTAATCTACTCTGTCAGATATTAAGGTATGTTTTTATTATTAGCAATCACCAGCTGTTGCAAAAACAATTGCTAGAATCATCTTAAATGTAGTCCAAACGTTTTGAACTAGTGTAGGTTCCTACTCTAATTCATGCATGGCTCTTTTTTAATCATGTGGTAAGATTTTTATTATTGAAGTTGTAGTAAATTCCTGCAAGATAGGTCTTAGCACTACCTTCAATGTGCATTACTTTTGTTTCAAAAATTTTGAAAGATACTCATAAGGGGGGATGTGTAAGGGGAAAATTGGGAGGCTGTGCTTCTGTTCATGTCCTGTAAATTTAATTTGGCATATGTGAGGAGAGTTTACGTTAAGCCCCTTCTGTAATCTCAACATTTACCTCTGTACTACCAAAAACCAGTTTCATTACACAAGACAAATACTCTACTGCTGAAGATGTTGGAGTACCTTCCCAACATTTTCCACACCACTTACTCTACACCCTCTTGTGATTTGAGGCTCAGAATGTAGTGCCCCTCTGCACAGCCACTCTACTGTGCCATCTATCTCACAAATCTGTGCACTTTGTCATTGACTAATCATATCAAGTAGCTTTACATATACATTTTGCAACCTTATATAATTTGCCCTTTTTTACAATATTCAGAGTAGTTATCACATCAGTCAATTGCCGTAGTCATGATTACTTTTTGAAAGTCTCATTAAAACACACAGTCTGCTGTTTAAATATAGCTTGAGTTATAAAAATACTATCACTATTTGTCTTGAACATCACATAACATATACTTTCACAATGCTGCACTATTTTACAAATGAATACCAATAGACCCTTTCCCAAATAGCAATTACAAAGGATTGTGGGATAAAATTTTGCCATTGACAAAAACAATGCATACCAAAACTGTCCCATAATCTTGTAAAATGCTACTTGGAAAAGGGTCAACTGACATTGTGTAAGAACTTTGAAAGGTTTGTTTTGACTGTATTTTGTCAATAAAAAGAATGACAGGGATGACATCATAACTGTAACTGATTTATTGCTGTAATTGTGAGAAGAGCTGCTTCATTTCTCAACTACAAAAAAAAGGGTTGACTGTCAGTACTACTTCAAAGTACAGTGACCAATCACAAATTTTGCAGATGTTACTGCAAGTGTCTTTTGGGAAAATGAGCACCTTCCTTTAATTTTGGGCAATTAATTTAAGAGTACATTTGTAAGGGATCAGAATTAGCTTCATCACAGCATGAAGAAGTACTGTAGCCTGTCATCAATATTACAAACGGACACCTGATTCACTTTGTCTATTTACTGATTTTTATTCAAAGCTGCATACTTCAAATGTCCCTTTAAAAAAATAACATCCCTTGCCATAGCAGATGACCCTCCAAAAGTTGAAGTTGATTTTTTGATGAGCATTTCCTCCTAAAAATACAGAAGTGAGGAAATGCCAATGGATACAAATGGAAGTATAAGTTTCCTCATCTTTGTCAACAGGAAACGTCCAAGGTATATAATGAGGCTAACTATAATCACTGTTGAGGGCCAGATTAATTATATATAAATCCCAGATGCTATTATTATACTCCACCCCTTTTGTTATACCTGAACTCTAACTGAAGATCAAAGCTTACCACACCAACCCCTTTCAAAGACTATTTAGAAAGTTAACAAGTACATGACAATATTTTAATGACTGTTGACAGTAGCAAATTTTTTTACCAGAACCAACTTCCACAGGTGACTAAATCCCTACTGTACAATGTTGAAACAAAACATTTAAGCCTGCATAGTAAAATTGCCTCTTAGGCTGGGGAAGAGGGGTACTGTCTCACAGCATTAATTTTTGTACCACCTATTCACATATTATATTCCCCAAATGCTCCCATCTACCATCTAACAAAGCTGTACCTAGCAGTGAATGAAAACATAATTCTAAAAGGTGCCCACTCCAATTATCCTCTTTTTGCCAGTCTTAGTGAAAAGACCCTTTTTGTCATATTTATGCAAACAGGTCTCAGGGATAACATGGAGTGACATATATTATTTTTTGCTCCTGCATGCCAGACAGGGCAAGATTTAAACATGGGCCAGTGCCACATGTGCCCAGGGGCCACCACAAAAAGGGGCCCAACAAAATTACATTATTGTATTTTTTGGGTAGTTTGTGGAGATCATCTGTGCTAATTTTGGTTTTGTAGGCTTACATATATACATAAGAAGGAAATCTATGGGGTGTTGGGGGGAGGGGCTGAAAGTGACCACAACCTTTGCCCTCCTTTCGTGACTTGCGCCACGGTAGTCTTGTGGAGAATTATAGTCGAAGGGGCCCCCCACATTAGTTTGTACCCAGGCCCCCCCCCCCCCCACTTGTAAAGGTAAATCTGGCCCTGATGCCAGATATGACACACAAGTAGATGGTTAATGTATACCTATACCACATCACATGTATATAACATATTCTTCAACTTATGTCTCCAATATGTAGGCACAGCAAATCAAAGCTCCCCTTCTAGACCCTTTACTTGAAATCAGACGGAAGTACATTCCAATTTCAAGGCTTGACAAAAACAAATTTGGCCGGCATAACCTGGACTTATACAAGTAAAACCGTAGTAAAACTAATCAGAAGTTGGTCCACACAGGTGGGCTAATGCCACAACCCCACCAGTATTTCACTCCACCGACCGCTTTTTTTTTGTTTTTTTTTTTTTTTAAATATTAAGTCTCACTGGTCCTACCTTTTCTTAGTCCCCAACCTATATTACATCCTCACTCTTTCAACTCTCTAACTTTATTATTAGATTACAGACCTATTGAACATTTAGTAGTCTACCTGTTAATAATAAATTGATCCAGGATAATTATCTCTGGAACCATCCTCAGGGAGCAAAAGTACTGCATGTAGGGAAGACTAATTTACTCAACATGTAGCTTTGGTCATGGGGTCACACTGAGGCCATTCTCTAACTTCAAGGATTCCCTACAACAAGCCTTGCAAAATATGGAGAGATGCAAGGCCATTCACCTGTTCTGATGAAAATGATGTCTTCCCAGAGCTCACAGTATATGCAGTACAATATGATATAAAAGAGTAAATGAATCTGTTTTTTATTACAAGGCAATTGGCTACCAGCCTTGGCTAATTAAAAAGCATCTAAAGTGCAATTAATGGAATCATCCCAACTTAAACTGGTGTAATCCATTACCCTCATTCACCTATAAGTCTTTACGAGGGTAATAAAGGGACATCATTTTTGTCGATTGGATTGTCTAATCCATGCAGAGTAACTCCTTGGTTTAATTTTGCTATGCAACATTTATGTTCTAAACAACATTTATGTTCTAAAATTATACATCACAAAATACTCTTGAAGGGGAAATATATGGGAAAAACTTTAAGATTTAGTTCATGTTACAAAAACTTTTGAGTGAATGATAATTACCTTTAAAATAGCATCTGCAAATGAAATAATTCATACAGAAATAAACACTAAAATGTTAGGAATATCACCAAGTGCACACTGACTTTTAGCAGAAATCCATCAAGGTCTATACAAAACTGGAATCAACTGATCATTTTTAAAACATACTGTAATGCAGGAATGGGATAAAATAACATAAAACAACTGAAAGTTAGAAAATGAAGATCTACCAGTTACATTCTTTTTCTTGAGCTATTATAGAACCAATACAGTTGAAGGCTGTGTTCACAAATGAGGTAATCCCACTAGACCAAACGAATACTAGACTGAAGGTCCACTACCAAAGAACTCCCTACAGATGGTCAATAGAGCTAGGATAAGAAATTAAGTTAGCATGAAGGTTAGGATAAGGGTTAAAAATGGAATTAGGATTTGGATTTGGATAAGGGTTATGTGTACCACAGGTCTATGATGAACCTTTGGTCCAGTGTACCATTGTTCTAGTAAAACTTGCTTGCAGAACAATAAACAACCAGCACAAATACTTTATCACCACTCCTCTTGTGACCATTCCACTGCCAAAATTTATCAGTAATACTAATGAGACATTACAAATTTTGCAAAGGATAGTTCTCACCACAACAGTCATATTAAACACTATTCAAGGATGTGGATCCAACTCCAACTTAAGGTGGGGCATGACTGCATGGTGGGAGGGGTAGCGGGAGAGGGGAGGGCAACATGATCAATGCTTTGTGCAGTTGGCATGGGGTCCAAAAGGAAATTATGAATGCTATTGTATAGGCCCCATAGGAAATATTTTGTTTCAGATTGACCAGAATTTCAAGTGGCAAATTTCAGCAAACAGGCTTCTAAAGGCATATTTCTATTAAACTTGTGGCAAAAGCCCACATTACAGCACTGACTCAACTCCAAGCCAAATCCATCAACCCATATAGTAATGCAACTTACAGTAGTGGTGACCATGATGCTTACAACTAAAGGATCAATTTTAAATCTGTCACCTGCAGGAAATCAGCAGAGTCTAGGTCATTTTAATCATATTATAAATATATTTGCTAGGGAATGAGTGTTGACTGCTTGCCAAGATGGAGGAGGAGACACCTTCTACACTTCAGGATGAAATACAATCTTAACACTTCAAATACCTCAGTGCTATTTTCAGTCCCTTTGTCAGGGAGGAGGGGCAGAAACCTAACAACTTCACCCCTAGTGAAACTACATTTCCGGAAAGACACCAAACTTAACTAGTATGTGAAAACTGCTCAGGCTTTACAAACCTTTACATTACGATTTGTTTGTTAACTTCATCAGGCACTTATCCAGAAGTTATTTTCCAGCCTCATCCCTCCCTCCCCAGTGGCATCGCCCATGAGGGCACATGGCCCCAAAGACTAGCTGTGCCCCCCTGGATGCCCCCAAATGAGATTTTGGGTATGAAAAAAAATTATGTACACATTAGAGAATCTCTGCCTTGGCGGTCGGGACATCGCTAATCACCATTTCCCTTCAGAGTAAAATGACATTCCTGTGGTTACAGCACCATTGAGACTTTTCGTCAAAAATTTTAAAAAATGAGATGCAATTTCTCTCATTAATTTTCATCTCAAAACAGTTTTGGTGGCAAGTAAAGTTACCAATGAAGCTTTCAACGGAGAATTTTGACCAAAATTTTGTTAAAATAGCTCCAAATCCCAACAGTTTCAAACTTAAACATATCTTGTAAAAGCCTACCAAGCAGATCATTGTTCTCATGCAATTGAAAACATGTGCCTATAATACCGCAATATACCCACACCTGCTAAGAAGGTCAACCTGTTGTTATGTGTTACAGCTTATGACCTTACCCCCTCGACCTTTTCCAATTTTCCTACCACCGCTCACTGTTATAGCGGAATTGTGTACATAATGCTCAGTGAAACTTACGGTGAATTGTGTTGTGCAGAGTACATGTGAGTAACGACAACAGTATAAGCACGAAGATAGCCCAAGCTCACGTTACAATTTCACCTTCGCAACACCAAAGCAATAACTTGGTTGGATTGGAAAATTAGTTGATAGAGCTTCAGCCAGTCTGTGGTGGGATGTTCAGCTCGGTACACTGTCAGACAGTTTCGGGGAGACAAATTTTCGTGACTTCGTTCGTTAGAGTCGTATGTCGGAACAAGCCATCATGTTACTGTATGGAACTACCACCTGGGAGTATGTACTGAGCTGCTTTGCTGAAACCCGAAAGTCAAGTAAGTTGTACTTAACGGTTTTGTCTAAACTATAACTATGTCTCAGTCAATTAAATTGTAATGCAAAATGTGTGAAAGAGGCTAAGTAGATAAACCCGTCCTACATATCACCCAATTAATTGTCACTAGACCATTTTTAAACCCTGCTTCATATTGGACAAATAAAACCAGGGGAGCTTGTACGGTGAGTACATTATATTTGAGAGTTTGGTATGTAAGGAATTCCCCAGACGACCGAGGGAGTGATTTTGTGGTATTTTTTAATGGGGTTCAATCGGGCAATTGCCCATTTCAACCCCTCATACTCCCAAGCTGGCAGAACTGTAATGAAACACACCATTTACGCATATGTTGATGTGAAAAAAAGGACCCACCATCACTTAACCACTCAAACATACAACTAAAATTGCACGAAACGTTCTCAAAACTGCGGCGACATGCTTCGCGTTCATCTATTTGTTAAACTGTATAGAGGAAAGCCTTATTGGGAGATGTAATCCACAGCTATTGTTTCAACCCTTTACATTCAGGAGCTATGAGACTACTGGGGCCTTGAGTCCTCTCCCTTCAATACAATTCCCACATCGATTATCTTTTAGCCAGATCTTATGTTCAAAAACTGTAAACAATTGCAACCTTCATTGCCTTTTTCAATGCATATCCAATAAATCTCAGTGCAAACATTCAGAACATGATTCACTGTCCCTATTCACCCCCCGTCATTAAATCGTTAGTGCAAGTAAGGCTAACACAATGGTCAAATTGTGACATATTTTTGTGGCCTACCAGTTGCATACACACAAAGGATACCAAAGGGCCATGCCCCCTCCCCCTCACTGTTGCCAATTTTTTTCTAGTTCCTAAAATACGTAAATTTTAAACACAAATTTTACTTCAAAAAGTAGCAAATGTGGTGCCAGATTGCATGTAAGGACACCTAATTTTTCAAAAATTTTGAAAGGGAAGGGGACACCCCTCCCCCAGGCCATCCATCACACAACATACTGCATTTTGGTGTGCCCCTCTGGTGGACCGCTTGGCCCACCCAGTGCCCCCACTTCAAAAAGTCTGGCGACACCACTGCCCCTCCCCTCCTTTTTTGGCATCACTCTTTCTTGAGATGGTTCCAAAGCTGCAGTTTAAGGTATATGTGTAACAATTTAAATGCTACTGTACATGCCAGGAAATACCATTTTAAAAGTATCTAATTTACATTTCTTCCCCAGAACCCAGCTCCCATCCACACCAAAACCTTGTCCTTACAGAAGAAGCCCCCCCCCCCAACTCCTTGTAAAATCCTAGACCTGCCCTGTTTATTGCTCTGCACACATATTCATCATCTTAGCCAACAGGTCAAATATCTTTGGGAATGAAAACACCTCCTCTCTACTGTAGTAAGTAGGAAGTGAGAGCTTTGAAGATCCACCTGTAAATAGATTTATATACTATGTGTACTTCTCATAAAAGGCATCTCTCAAAGTCCCTGGACAAACAGCTGGCTTGTGCACTTGCACCTTAAGTTGGTAACTGACTGTAATTCTCTAAATTTGCTCCTCTGCTGGGGAAGAAGTTCCATACTGGTTGCACATTAGAGAATCCGCTCCCTTGAAACTTGGACAAACTTATCCTGTCCTTGAAGACCTTGCTTGTTAAACAACTGACAAAAAGCCACATTGTTGCAGATTACATGGTCCAGTGACCACCTATTGTTGTTTGCGGTTTTCTATTGTTGAAAAATCGGCCAAGTTGTGACGCTATCGGTCAAGTCATGACGTCCACTTTCAAGGGGCAGAATTCTCTAATGATCCCAATGACTCAATACAATTTGCATGATGTTTGAGGTCACTGGTTCATGAATTCCAAGATTTTTTGTCACTCCTTTAGTTTTACTCACATATTGATGGTAAATGGTAAAACAAATAGATTCTGCAAATTTAATACACAACTGAAACGGCAATGATTGGGTAATTAACAATTATAATCATTTATTTCAAATTCATGACTAGACACTTTTTTCATTATTACTCATATGCCACACCTGTTCAAAGACAACCAATGAGTGAAGCGTATACCAACTTGATTGACAGGTTTACAATTCCTCTTATAGACAGCTGTTGAGATCAAGTCTTCAGTTCTACATACATAGGTTGTATATTTAAAAGAGGCTGGTCTATCAAATGCTTGGACAACCATTGCGAACTTCAAGTTCTTATGCCCAAAAAATTACAATTTTTCATGTTTTCGGTAACTACAGAAAGTGATTCATGACTAGTGAAGCTTATTAAAAGCATTGTTGTGATATCATTTCTTTCAAGCTTGTCACAAAATAATTCATATCAACTCAATGAGCCCCTTTAAGACAATCCAAGGAGTTACTTGGCATGAATTCAACAATTTAATGTCAAAAATGTTTGTCATGTATAGAATCTGTTATGAGTTATTGCTATATTTGCACTCTATGCTAGTATTCATCCTTTCTCTTTCAAGTACAGTAGTAGTATAAATGACTTGAAACTACCATCTAGCTAATCCTGCTTCCTCAATTATACTTGGATGTTTTAACTACGATGCTATTTTTGAAATAGTACAAAGTGGGGTATAAACATTTTACTTTTATGTGATAGCAATTAAGAATGAGGTCTGATCATTATTCCAAAAGGTCATTACACTGAATATAACATTTGGATTGTTATTCCAAAGGGTTGTTACTCCGAAGGGTTTTTATTCCAAATAGAATGTTAGGGTTGTTATTCCGAAGGGTCTTTATTCCAAAAAGAATGTAAGGGTCACTGTTCTGAAGGGTCATTATTCCAATCTAAGAACAAGGGTTATTATTCCGAAGGGTCGTTTTATTCGGAATTGAGAATAACGGTTATTATTCTGACAGCTCATTATCCCAACTTTAAAATAAGGGTCGTTACTCCAAATTAAACAAAGGGGTCATTATTTGGAAGGGTCATTATTCTAAATTAAGAATAAGGGTCATTATTCCAAATAAAGTATAAGATCATTATAACAACTTTTATGTTTAATTCAGAATAACTACCCTTATCCTCTATTAGGAATAACAACCCTTCAGAATAACAACCCTTGTTATATTTGGAAGAACGACTCTTATCCTATATTCGGAATAACGACCCTTTGGAACGACAATCGACCCTTCAAAATAACAACCCCTATTCTCATTTCGAAATAACGAACCTTTGGATTAATGACCCCTATTCTCATTCCGGAATAAAGGCCCTTCAGAGTGATGACCCTTTGGAAAAATGATCCTTTTCTTGTTTCTGAATAACCCTTCGGTGTAACAACCTTAAACCAGAATGCAAAAATTGCATTGTGGTTTCGGTGAATAGCACTCAAATAATGCCAAGATGTCCCATTTCTTTCAA
>WURT03066456.1:0-13631 GCA_009936505.3 Holothuria glaberrima
GAAGGCATGATCTAGCAGGGAGTACAACAGGTACCGTAGGGTACTTAGCATTGCAGATTACAATTAACTACAGTTATAGCTTCGGCCTCATTGTATCTAGACACGTTCACTTGCATTGTTTAGCGCCGTAAGGTCAGGGGAATAACAATTAAGTCATCGCGTATGTATAGGCCTCACGTACACTATCCTAACTAGTAAAGTAACTGTAGGCATTACTTACCATTAACTACGTAGCTTATTACTAGCTTATTAAAGCATATCTAGACCTATGGCTAGCCCTGCAGCGTCACAGATTGCAGCAGTATTGTCTGGTAGGCAATTCACCTCAACGGTTGCAGCACTTATATAAACTGCCACATTATATTACAAGCTTATTGGTGGTGAAGCTTAACACTGGCGATGCAACCTCAGGCAAGGCATCCCCGGCAGCATCTTACACATGCCAGGTGAGCTAACTGGCAGAGCCGGACTGAAATTTATATTGCCTCAACTTTAACAGCCTACTTCAACAAGACCAAAAGTCCAGCTAATTTACTAGCCCCCGCTACTACGGTCATACATCTGGTGTAGACTTAGGTGTAGATGTATATATATATATATATATATGTTATAGCTAAGAGACGGCAGTAGCCTATACAGCTGTCAACCTTCAGCTTCCATCACAAATAAATCCCAGCACATGTGCATATATCTCCTTGGCTACAACTGAATGCTAACCGTGTATCGTTTATCTTCACAGATCGAATGAAGGACATGATTGGCATATTGAGGGGAAAGTCGAACATATTGGGATTGGAGACCCAGCAGGTCAGTGTAGACCAACTGACCCTTCTTCTGTATATGAGTATATAATCATCAAAATTTTTTTCCAAAGATCAATAAAAGTAATGAAAAAGTGCTTAATATTCAGTAGAAAACTCCACAACGATTCTGGTCGTTACCCTTCGTCCGGCGGCTAAATAATAACTGATCAATAAAACGCGAGGCAAATGAAACAAACAAATGCGTACCTACACGACTCGACTGACGCGCGTTCAGCGAGCGCTGTCAACGAACGCGCATCGTGCATACGAACACCGACAAAGCTCAGTTTTGTAGCCATGGCAGTTCTTGCATATACCGGTAGTCCAACCTTTTTGCAGTTTCCGGACACTGTGAACGAAGTAAGAAATTACGGAATTTCATTGCTGTAACCTAAGTATGTAAGTGTACATCGATTGAAACTCATTTTAGAGTGTGATTATTGTGTTTTTGGAACACAAATACGGAAATCGCTAGATATGAGGTACGTTCATGTGCTTCTCTAATAGCTCTTCACTAGCAGCTCTAGTGTATTAGAAGAGAAACATCTCAGATAAAAGTCATTAGAACAGCAAAGGTACATCGCCCAAAGTTTTTCCAGTGTCTCCTTATGGAGTTTGTAGTAAGCAAATATGAGTTTGAATAGATTTGACCTACGTCAACGTACATCGCTCAATGCTTCTATTCGTGTTTTCTCAATGAGTTTTAGAACAACAAATTAAGACTAAATGGCCACGACCTACACAAGCGGACAACTGTCAGTCTCTATTTGTTGTTGACTATTGTCTTTTTAGTGCAACGGGTATCAGATTGAATAGCCATGACCTACATTCTTGTACATTGCTCTAAGCTTTTTACAGTTTCCAGTCACTGTGTATGTAGTAAGAATGTATGGAATTTTACATACATGACCTATGTGAGCGCACGTCACCCGAAGCTAATTTCAGGGTGAGCGTAATGTGTTCTTAGAACAAAATCATGGGATTTAGAAGACAGATACGTACATGGGTTTCGCTAATAGCTCCTTTCAATAGAAGCTCTAGGGTCTAAGAAAAGCAGCTCAGATATAATTCTTGAGCTATGGTCATTTATTTCGCTCAAAGTTTCATAGTTTCACAGTCCCCGTAGGCCTTATAATGTTTATATTAAGTAAATATTAGGTTGAAAAGTTATGACCTATGCACACTTACATCGTTAAAAGATTCCATAGGTTGTTGCGTATTGTGTTTATAGTGCAAAAGCTATCAGATTGGATAGATATGACTTGCGTTATAGTTATAGCCCAAAGCTTCTTGCAGTTTCCAGTAACTGTGTATGTAGTACGAAATTATAAAATTTCGTGGTTATGTCCTGTGTAAGTGTCCATTGCACGAAACTTATTTCAGTGTGGGTTTATTGTGTTTCTAGAGCAAAAATATGGGATTTGAAAGACAAAACGTACGTACACGTGCTTCACTAATGGCTTCTTTCAATGGCAGCTCTCGTGTCTTAGAAAAGAAACAACTCGAATGTAAGTCATGAGCTATGTATGGGTACATCGCTCAAAGCTTTTCACAGTATTCCCTTTAAGAGTTCGTAGTAAACAAATAGCAATCACCTATTCACACGTACATAGTTTTATCGTAGTGATCGTCTGCTGTGCTTGTTGTACATTGCGCTCAATAATTACTTCATAGCCCCTTATCCTGCATCTGATGACAAAATAAGACATTAAATGGTCGTTAATTTCGCACACATACATCGCTCAGAGTTTACTCCAGAAAATGAACAGAAGGCAGAACCTAGGACTTTGTTCACGTGCGTAGCTCACAATTGTTTAAGTTGCCCCACACCGTGTCTGTAATAGAACTAGAGCACCGTTGGTGCGAACTTCCAATACGACAAGAATGGCCCGCTGCTTGCCTGCGTAGCAGGCTTTACGGTGTATATCTTGTTTAGTCAAATTCCTTGTTCGGAAGCCTTAACGACCTGAACGAAGGGCTGAACAAACAGTCCGCCACATGTGTCGATCACAATTTTACAAGTTGTCCAACGGTGTGGCTCTTATGGGAAAATGGTTATCTGGTGTAAATATGAGCTACCTACATATCCATCGCTGAAAGCAAATGTTAGTGTTGCGGTCTGTTTTACGCAAAAGATAAAATTGACTGACCATGATCGTTGTGCTCTTATATCGCTCAATACTCTCATAGACCGTGAGCCCAAAGTGATTAGCTGACCTGGGAAGGTTACCAATTTTCATGTTCATTACTGTGCCTAGCATGGATTCAAAGTTAAGGAATTGGAAGTCTGTCTGGTTCCTGGTGTCGGGTGTTGTAATGGGGGTCAGTAACCTTAGTACCCCAGGTAGGCTACATGCTTAAAATGGTCAGCGTGTCTAGAGTGCAGTCGCGAATGGCAAATGAACGTTGAAAGACATTTTAAGTGTTGGGAGGGGTCTGCCAGACTGCAGTGATGGACCACCGGTAGTGGGCTAAATGACTTCGGAAGGTTACTCAACGGAATTTATGGAAAAATGATCAGCGTGCCATCGTGAATGGAATATGACAATTCCCAGACAGTTTAGGTGTTGTGTGAGTCTTAAAGACTCCCATGAGTGTGTGTCTCTCTCTAGAGTAAGTGCGCTTGATGACCTCGGATGTGTACCAAGTGACTAACTGCAAAACTTGCGGCGTGCCTTCGTGAATAAGAATTGTTCATTGCCAGACAGTTTCAATGTTGACACCTCTTGCTAGATTTCCCTGAGTGAGCCCCCGGGAAGAAGGCAAGATGACTTCCGAAGTTTATGCAATAAATCTTACCGCAATATATTCAGTTCTGTAACACTGTGTGGATGATGAGTAGCATTAAATGTTAAAAGCCGAGCCTGACGCCCTGAAAACCTCCTTCGGGAATTTCGATGACCCGGGAAGGTTACCCAAGTACCACAAAGTATTCTTCGAAAACCAGGTAATAACAAGTGATCAATACCAAACATTGAAGGTGCAAGCCTACAATATCGTTGCCAACAAGTTCTGCAAAGATACTTTTCCTCATCCTCATCACCCAAACTCCTAACAAACATTCACGTAGACCCACTCAATTATATAGATGAATGATCTTCATTGCCAACGATTAAATGGTCAAAGTATCATCATAAAGGGTAGACAAAGTAATAATACATCGTATTACGTTGTTGGTCATCAAGAAAAGAGGACTGGGACTTTAGTCAAATGGCTTTAAGTAGTATGAACCCGATTAACTAGGACCGCAATAAATCAAAGTTAAGTTAAATGGCAAGCGTTACTGATCCCATCTACACAACAGAGGACCTTTCCGAATATTTGTAACAGCATAGAAAGAGCCTAGTTGAAAAAGGGCAGTTTCACTTCTTTTCTGTGTTATTCATTGTGTCTGTGTGTTACATGAGCTAATTTTTCGAGATTTTTTCAGCTACAGATTTTCGAAGCTATGAAAAGCAGACCGAATGAGGCCCTCGAGACCATTTCATCCGACCCTCGGAGGAATTCATAAAAGTTACTTCAAAATTACTTGAAATTTAGTTCTTAATTGTCTTTTGGCTCACCGTTTATCCGACCTACTTATGCCGTATTTCGGATATTTAACATAAATACTGTAACAGTATATTCACTGTACGTAGGTAGCATGCACAATGTAAAATGCCTACCGTTTCGTTTACATAAGCAGATGCATAATCCTTGCACTACCAGTTGCAACTCAAGTTTAACGTGGATATGCTACATAGTATAGAACACAATTGCACAACAGTATGTATAGACCTACCTATAACATTACCAAACTGTAGGCTCTGTGTTCGTTCCTGTAGAATATGGGGGTCAGACATCCCTTCGAGAAGTGAATGAATATTTGATAAAAGGATGATTTTGAAATGAAAATAAAATAGAAATAAAGTTGTTTCACATACGTTATTTGTTTAGCAATTTTGTTCTCGTTAATTATTACTTCATTTGTGAGTCAACTACTGTTTAGGTATGCCACTTAGGGGAATCTTCACATTAGAGCACCGAAGGTGTATCTATACGGCTGTGATGATGATGATGAGAAAAATTTGGAAAGCGAAGCCCTTAAATGTGGTTCATTTGGCTTGGGGCATGGGTGTCCGGAGGGGGAAAGGGGGCACTTGCCCACTGGAAAATCAAAAACTTGAAGAAAAGATAACATGAACATTTTTTATGATATCGCTTGAAAAAATTTAAAAACATGAGATTTCAAAATAGAAAATGATTAGATGCAACTCACAAAGCCTGGAAAATGCCTTTTTTGACAATCTAGGAGGCGATTCGACCAAAATGTCTTGGCGCTTTTCGCCAAACTATAACGGCGTTACGCTTAGATAGCTAGCCCTGGCAAATTCCTGGCCACACCCCTGTAAAAGGCTCCAACATTTAGCAATTAAGCTGTTCTGGGAGTAAAAAATTTCCCCTGATTTACCAATTAAAAGTTTTGCCCTCTGATGTTTTTCTTTTTTCTACGGACGCCCATAGCTTGGGGTGTCTTCTTTTATTATGGCAACTATATTTCTCGCTATTGCGCGCGGAGACTACCCCCGGTGCACCCGCCAAGTGAACAAGAAATTCTGGCATTAAGTATCTATGGAAATGTCGTTCCACACTTACACTGATTTTAGAAATATCACCACTTTATGATCCTTTGTTTTGTGCACCGCCTTTTTCACGGTGAGGATTTAGGAGAGCAAAGTTTAATTGCAAAGTTTAAGGCATCGGTATTAAAATATAACGGATATTAGCCTATGAGAGTGAAGCTGTGTAATTATCTTCATATTTATTTGATACGCGCTGGAAAAGGCAACGAAATCGTCATTTGTACAGTTTTCCAACATAAATTCTGAATACAAGAATTAGATATAAGTCGATGTGGGAGTGGTATTAAAGACTGCCCACTCACGACACGAAGAGTCCCTTTTCAAGTGGGTTATGCAGTATTCATATTTTACTGATTTTACCACACTAATTGTGATCCATGTCGAAGTGAGTTGTATGATTGACCATAAAACCACCGAGTGTACATTTTGAGTGATTGTCATTTTGCCAAAAGTAATGAATAATGTCCCTTTTTTCGTTATTAGCATGTATGCGCGGAGGGTTCGAATAAGACCTATAGCTAGACAGTACTGAAAGCGGAGAATTATCTTTCAGAGGCAAAATAATTTTTCAGGGGAGTAAAAGGGGTAAGGCCTACTGAAATGTGGTAATTTAAAAATATATCACCTCCCTTGGCTACGGGCTTGGTAAGAAGGTAGTGACAAATCTTCTTCGTACACTCCATGATCTACTTTGGGCTTGAAAAGAAGCATGGCGATATTATTCGATATTTTACAAATTAAATAATTTTATCCAAAGCTTTGAAACGGAAATCGTTCTATTCATGTCGTCCTCATCTAGTCCCAAAGTATCATTAGTTTGATGAGCCTACTTTTTTCATTGAATGAGACTCCCGGGCTACTAGGAGAACGCAATTACGAAAAGTTATGTAATGATTTGCTTAGGTAGTTTATTTGTGTAGGTCATTGTCAATACGCGTTAATAGAGGAGAAATAACCCAGGAAAAGTTTGGCCCTTTCTAACAGTGAGCTTCCTCACCGCATACCGCTTCTTCTCAAAGTACTGTAAAGCTTAGCCAAAGACTTTCACAAGGTGTAGTAACCCTTTGTATTTCAAACACATTTTGATAGCCATAATCAACTCCCGAGCCAACGGTGCATCAGACGGGCAGGGTCCAACAAGCTTTCCCCATAGTGCACAGGCCAAAGGGCTCATGCGGGCCCTGATAGGGTCTGAGGGAAAACTCCGGTAATGAACTGGGGCGAAGTCACTTGATTTAAGCCCTGGATTTGGAATCAATTAGTAGACATTAGAAAGTTTATCCACTAACTTAAAATGACATTGAATGTACAATGCTAAACGGACCAAAAGTATTACAATATAACGTGTCTACTTATTTAATGGCCTGTGTATAAAGTCACGTAATAATGAACATACACAAACTAGGGTTAAATTCCATTTGGACCATTTGCCCAAAACACATTCTACTCGAATGGTCTTGAATGGTTTCGAATGGTTTTTAAATGGTATGAATGGTGCCAACTGGTCTTAAAAATGCAAATAGTAATCTCAACTGGTTTCAAATGGTTTTAAATGGTTTTGAATGGAAAATTGACTAAAACATATGCTAAACCATTTGGAACCTGAATGGTTTCAAATGCTTTCTGTCAAATGGAATTTAACCCTGGGAAATGCCTTACAAATAGTGTATGTTAAAGAACTATTTTTCTTTAACTTAACATTTCAGAATTATCCACTTATCAAATTTTCATTCACTCTTCGGAGGAGGAGGATGTCTGACCCCGGAATCTTCAGGAAAAACACAGTGTCCACTGCCTTCGTACGGGTCTATAGTGCACTGTTTTAAGTCATGTATCCTAATTCTCATGCACAACCTGAATTGCCACTAGTAGCACAAGGATTCTACATCTGGTCCATGTTTAACAAAACGTTAGGCATGATACATTGTGCATGCTAGCCAGATATAGTGAATATAGTGGCAGCGTATTTATGTAAAATATCCCCCAAAAAGGCATAAGTAGGATATACGGTGATCTGAAGGATAATTAAGAACTAGTGGCTCTGAAGTAACGTTAATAGATTGTCCAGAGGGCCAGGCGAAGTGGTCTCGACGGCCGCATTATGGCATACGGTCTTTTTGTCATGGCTTTCGAAAACCTGTAGTTGAAAGAAGTAGAAAACCAAGATAGCTCATATAACACACAGACTCGTTGAACAAACACGCAGAAAAATGAAATTGCCTACCTCTCGCTTTTCAACTAGGTTCTCTCTTTACGTTACAAATGTTCGGAAAGTCCCTCTTCGGGTAACGTGCGGGCACCCATCTTATTGCATAGCATGGTTGTGACCATCACCTCCCAAGTGCATATGTTCACCGAGATAAGGAGGGATCAGTAATGGTATTCAATTAACTTCACCTTAATTTTATTACGGTTCTAATAAATCGGGTCAATATTGCGTAAAGCTACTTGACTAAAGTCACAGTCCTCTTTTCTTTAATAACCAAACGCGTAACACTATATGATTATGTACTGTTACTTTGCCTACCCTTTATGGTGATACTGCTATCATTTAATTATTGGTAATGAAAATCATTTATACAGTTACGTGGATCTACGTAAATGTTTATTAGGGGTTTGGGAGATGAGAGAGCATCTTTGTAGAACGTGTTCACTAAAATATTATAGGCTTGCACCTTCAGAGTAAGGCATTAGTCACTTGTTATTACCTGGTTTTCGAAGAATACTTTGTGGTACTTGGGTAACCTCCCGAAGGAGGGGGGGGGGGGCGTTCAGAGCGTCACACCTTGGTTTTCAACATTTAATATCATTTATTATCCACACGGTGTAACAATACTGAACATATTGAGGTCATATGTGTTGAGTAAATCTCGAGGCCATCGTGCTTTTTTACCCGGGGGCTTACTAAGGGTTATCTGGCAAGAGGTTCAAACATTGAAAATGTCCGACAATGACTAATTCTTATTTACCAAGGCACGCTGCAAACTTGCACTAAGTTTTTTTTTGGGGAAACATCCGAGGTCATCTAGCGTACTTACTCTAGAGAGAGGCACATGCAGAGGCGTCTTTCAGATCTCTCGTAACACTTAATTTGTCTGGCGATTGCCATCTTCCTTTCAAAATTGCACGCTGAACATTTTGCCGTTAGTTTCGTTGAGTGACCTTCGAGGCCATCTTGCTTACTTCTCCGGGGTCATCACTGGAGTCTGGCAGGCGCCTCCCAACAGTTAAAACGTCTCAACGTCAGGCAACGGTCATCTCTCATTTACGACGGCACTCTGAATAGTTTGTTGTAATTTCCGCTTGGTTACTTTCCGAAGTTTTCTAGCTAAGTTGTAAAGCCTGGAAAGGGTCATTTCGGATGATCAGTGGGTATTTTTGGCCAGAATTGGCTACGTTTCGCGCTAACCGATGTGGCGCTCAGCTTAAAGTCTACCACTGACTATAATCAGAAATCAACTAGTTGTCATAGTGTCACGGTGCAAAGCCTGGAAAGGGTCATTTTCGGTGATGGGGGTATTTTTGGCCAAAATTTTCTTTGTACGCTCCCCGCCAAATGATTGTCACGTGGTGCTCCGCTTAGATAGTTCCACTAACTATATCCCCCAATTTCAAGGACGGATCGCCCCCCTCCCATGGCAAGGACCCCTTATTAAAAAAAAAATTTAAAAAAAAAGGAAAAAAACCTGAGTCAACATGGGATATTGCTACTTACGAAAGAACAATTTCAAATGTGAGTTTGGAATTGAAATAATGAACGAATTTAACTATTCCCAAATAACGATTTTTAAGAGCCCACGATAGTGAATCTCAAGTGCATGTAAGGGTGTATCATTTCAAGTTTAGAAGCAGACACTCAAACCCGCAATCTAGCCTATACACGATTCGAGCTTTTAAACCTACGCGGCGCCATAGGCGGAACTCTGCCTACCAGGTATGATGATTCCCCAAAAGAAGTGAAGCCACGTAAGCGATGTAAGAGGGGGGGGGTATCAAGACTAGGGTCAGGAAAAGGGGAACAAACCACCACTCCCATCAATTATTCTCGGTAATGTCCGTTCATTTTCCAACAAGATGCACGAACTGGAAACACTAACAAGATAGATGACTGAATATCGGGACTCATGCTTAATGGCCTTTACTGACACATGGCTGACCGATAGTATCCCAGATAGTGCCGCTTTAATTCCACAATTCAACCTAGTTGGAGCAGACAGAACTGAAGAATCTGGTAAAACAGGAGGAGGGGGTATATGTCTATACATCAATAAAAAATGGTGTCGGAACTGGTCTATGAAACACACTCTTTGTACACCAGACATTGAACTTGTCACCGTGGGACCTCGCCCATTCTACCTCCCCCGGAGTTTCCCCAAATATTCGTTGCCATGGTGTACATTCAGCACCAACAGATATTACAGTAGCTAGTGACAGAATTGCTGAAATGCCCATGAACTCGCAAATATGTCACCCGAAGCTCCGATATTCATAATGGGGGACTTCAACCAGTGCCCCCTTCACAACGAAGTGCCAGCCTATGAACAATATGTTGACATTCCAACAAGGAATGACGCCATTCTCGACATGTGTTATGGTAATATCCCTAAAGCGTACACATCCAAAACTTGCCATCAGCTTGGAAAATCTGATCACAGAAATGTCCAGCTTCTACCGGCTTATAAACAAGTACAAAAGAAGCCGGCCGGTAACAAAGCAACGGTACACTTGGGCGAATACAGCAACAGACGAACTACGAGACGCCCTGGATACCACCGACTGGGATCTATTGTTCTCATCAGCTGATTCACTTGACGAGGCGACGGACATTGTCTCCAGCTAGCTTCTGGGTCGACACAAACATCCCTCTTAAGACCTACAAGACCTATCTGAATAAGAAGCCGTTGGTCACAAAAGAACTTCAAGACTAATTCAAAGAAAAGAGTGAACCTCTGACGGAAGGTAACAAAATAAGGGTGAAAGAAGTACAAAAGTGCATCAAACGTAGAGTCGAAGAATGTAAACAAACATACAAGGACAAATTAGAAAAAAAAACTTTGCTGAAAATAACTCCGTCGGTGCATGGAAAACAATGTAAATGCTGACTGAATAAAAAACAGAGGTCGGTGAACTCCGAGTCAGAAGTAACCCAAACATTCGTGGAAGAGTTAAAGAGGTCATGACACGTAAATCGAAATGACAGGAGAATTATTTAGCTAAAAGTACACAAAAAGTTCTTTCCAAAATTGTTTTCATCATCCATAAAGTCTCAAGCAATAAAAAGAAATAAATGTTTCAAAAATGCTCCAGAAAAATGACTGTTGAAAATTAGATTTCAAGCCAACACGATAATGACGTCATATTAGGAATACCAGCCTCCGCGCTGTACACCAAACCTGCCGTGCGTACAGTGTACAGCACAGTCCTATACACACACTGAACATACAAAATGATTGTAATTCGCGTCAAGTTTATTCTGTCTCTAGAAACAAATCAGCAGTGGTGTTGGTCTGTCATATTTAAGGTTGGGCTATTACTAATAAGGGTATTACTGACAATTATTATTTTATTGATAACGGAAGGATGAAAAAAGAAAAAAAAACTCGGCAGTGTTTCAAGTTCTGTTCGGTCTGCAGTAATGTGCAGTGAGTGGATTGTAGCTGCACATAGGCCTACACCGTTATAATTTATGTCATAACTTATTCTGTCCATAGGAGAGAAATCCACAGTGTTGTTGGTCTGTCATATTTTTGGGGCTGCAGTATTACTGATAAGAATATCACTGACAAATATCCTCTATTGATTACCGGAGGACGAAAAAACTCCCCAGTTTCAAGTTCCGTTCGTTCTGCAGTAATACTTACTGTGAGTGAACTGCGTGGCACAAGTACTGTGCACATGCATAAGCTAGTTCCACGATTTTTACTGACACTTGCACGAAATTCATTAGAGAAACCGCTCCCTTGAAACTTGGACAAACTTATCGTGTCCTTGAAGACCTTGCTTGTTAAACAACTGACAAAAAGCCACATTGTTGCAGATTACATGGTCCAGTGACCGCCTATTGTTGTTTGCGGTTTTCTTTTGTTGGACAATCGGCCAAGTTGTGACGCTATCGGCCAAGTCATGACGTCCACTTTCAAGGGGCAGAATTCTCTAATGTGACCTAAAGTTTATATTTGTACTGCCTATACGAACTTTCCAATCCCTCAAGTTTCTTTCAGTCATTCCTTACATTTCTATGTTCGAATTTGTGAGGCGCTGTAATTTCGATTGGCTCATCTATGATGCTCAAATCGTAACGGTTCTATGCATAATGTATTACTAACCCCACTTGTTCAGTGTCGCCTTTATTTTCTGCTTTCAAATCCGACAAAGTTCACTATACTGACAGTCTGTATATGTCCGATGTTCAAGAACTAGTTTCTCTCATAGCCTGCATCTGTATGGTGCTGGTTCATTCCAAAGAAAAGTATTAAACTTGAGTTCACACGGTAGCTCTACTACACGGTGCTATCAATACGTTGTCTAGTATGTTCTGTATTGTACGTATGTTGTTTTGTTGTACATTTTTGTACAGCTAGGTACTTATCATGGCACACAAGACGAATAACCAGCGTGAAATGCATTTTATTGTCTCAAAACAACTTGAAAGCACGAGAAGAGAGATATCAATTCCAAACTTTGTGACTTTTACACAGGTTTTACCATATATCGACCTTGATCACTGGTACAGTGGTATGCAAAGACTGTATCAAATGTCCTTAGGATGCCACAGCAACAGCAATCGATTCGTAAAGTGACGTCACCTGACGTAACAATATTTTGAAAGTTTTGGGGAATGCTTACTTTTCAGGGCTGGGGGAGGGTGTAATCTTTTTCAATTTTCGAGTGGAAAAACAAGTTGTAAATGAACAGAATGGTTGATTTGCCCTTTAGAAAATATATTCCTAAACTACCAAACGGTTTAAACTTTTATTTGAAACGTGGCATAGCCTCTATAATTGAGTATTATAGCAGATTCAAAAAGGACTTCACAAATGAGAATGATCTAGTTACGACTGAGTTGATCAATGCAATAATGGAAAACGGGTTTAATAATGAGATTAAGGTTACCGGACATGAAGTTAGGGTAGTGTTTGGATCATTGAAAACAAAGCTCAAGGCCCTGATGGTTTATCTAATAAGATTCTCAAACTTAACTGAACTGGCTAGAGTTTTCACCACACTTTTTCAAGGTTTGTTAGACATCAGCCTAAACCCCTGTCTGTGGAAAACGCCACTAGTAATACCCGTCCCCAAGAAAAAGAACGCAACTGAGCTCAATGATTTTCGTCCTGTTTCTCTTACCTGTAATGTCATAAAATGTTTCGAAACACTCATAATGAAACGTCCTCTCAGTATTACAGAGCAGTGTATCGGTCCAATGCAGTTTGCTCACAAGGCTGAGAGGGGGTGGATGATACGGTGTTAACATATCTGCACAAAGTATATTCTCATCTCGACAAAGACAGACAGTATATGAGATCTATCTTTACAGACTTTCCTACTGCATTCAACACAGTTGTTCCACACTTACTCACTGACAAATAGATTTGCTTACGATGTACCCCCGTATTACCCTATGGATTCATGACTTCCTTAGAAATAGACCAAATAAGGTGAAGGTAGGCGATGTCTACTCAGGGGAAATGGTTTTAAGTGTAGGTGAGTCTCAGGGCGGTGTCCTCTCCCCATGACTTTGTCCCCGTGTACAAGCGACTGTCAGAGTTTGTCCAGTGGTTGCAGTTTCATCAAAAATGCAGATGATACTGTCATTACTGGTTACCTGTCAGATGACATCGACTCATACGCCATCACGATTACAAGGTTTGTCCAGTGGTGCAATGATCACTTGTTACCACTTAATGTGTCAAAAATTAAGTAGCTATTTATCGATTCCCGCCAAGTAAGCCAGTAACCAGTGTTCCCATCTATGTTCACGGGGAACAAGTAGATAAATACAAGTATTTAGGAACCAGGCATGCTAATTAACAAACTTGACTGGTCTAGTAATGCTAGATAAGAAAGCAAATCAGAGAGGCTGTGTCTCTTGAGAAAACTGAAGAACCTAAGAGTGGATAAACCAATCATGACCTTGTTCTATAAATCCCTTATCCAAAGTGTCCTGTTGTATAACATTATTTGCTACTTTACCAATGCTACAAGA